>BCLH01003329.1:1435-20128 GCA_001602315.1 Zoysia pacifica
ATATACTGAGACTGCATGGTGTACCAACCAGAATAATCACAGACCGAGGCACTCTGTTCACGTCACATTTTTGAAAAAGCTTGCAAGCTCTAAGGGAACTAGGCTAAATTTCAGCTCAGCATATCATCCGCAAACCGATGGTCAGACTGAGAGGGTAAATCAGATCCTTGAGGATATGCTCAGAGCTTGTGCTCTGACCAATGGTAAAGACTGGGAGAAGAGTTTGTCGTCTGCAGAATTTTCCTATAACAACAGCTACCAGTCAAGCTTACATATGGCACCATTTGAAGCCCTATATGGAAGAAAACGTCGAACGTCGTTGATGTGGTCTGAAACAGGAGAACGATCGTTCTTTGGTCCAGCTATTATAAAAAACGCCGAAGAGAAAGTGGCTGAAATCAGAAGCAAGCTTAAGACAGCTCAAAGTCAGCAAAAGATCTACGTCGATACCCGCAGGCGAGAACTAGCATTTCGGGAAGGGGATTATGTGTACCTCAAGGTATCGCCAATTCGAGGGACGCAAAGGTTTCAAGTCCGAGGCAAATTAGCGCCTTGACACATCGGACCCTATCCGATTGTCAAGAAAGTGGGCGCTGTGGCTTACCGGCTTGACCTTCCCCCAGAACTGTCCGATGTACACCTATGTTTCATTTATCTCAGCTCAAGAAATGTTTGAAGGTTCCTGAGCAGCAAGTGACTGTGGAGACAATGGACCTACAGCCGGATCTGCGATACCAGGAATTTCCTATTCGAGTATTGGATGTGACTACTCGACAGACAAGACGCAAGGCTACACGTTTCTGCCGAGTTCAATGGAGTAACCACACCGAAGCTGAAGCTACGTGGGAACGAGAAGACGACCTCAAGAAGGAATTTCCCCACCAGTTCAAAGTTTGCTTTCGGAATCTCGAGGACGAGATTCCATTTAAGTGCGGGTAGGTTATCGCACCCTCCAAATTTCGTCTTTTCAAAAATTCGGCCCCAATAAAAAATTCTATAAAATCCTCTCTTAGTAGTTAAAATTTTAAACCTCACTAAAACTAGAGCATATTCAGGAAGAAATGGGAATTTCGAAAATTCTAAAACTTGAAGTTTGACAAGTGCTTGTTTTCCTCGTTCGCTTTTATTCGGATTTCTCGATTGTGTTTTCTTGGTTCTGGTGGCTCCAATTCAAATTCCTAGAATTTTTTGCTAGGAATAATTCCTTTTCCTTCAAAATCCTGAGTGGGCCGGCCACCCTTTTCCTACTCCGTCCCAGCTCGCACGCATGCGCGCCCAATAGCCACTGCGGTGTTCTTCCCCAGCCAGCGTCGCCCACCTGGCCGACGCAACTCTGGCCTTGCCGCACCGGCTGCGCTGTCAGACACCGTCCCACGGCCACAGAATGTTGCCGTCACCTTTCCCACGAACCCACCTGGGAAGTTGTGCGTGCACTGTTTTCCAGCGCGGTTTGGACAGCTGTCCGGTCGCCCGGAGCGCCTCGTCGGACGCCATGGATGCTGCCACGCCGCTCGCAACAAATGCCTCACCCACCGGCCAGAGTAACACCTCACGAGCCTCGCTGCATCTCCCGATGGCCGTCACTCCATTAAACACCTTCGCATTGTCACATCGCTCTCAGACAACTGACCAAATGATGGCTTCCCACCGGTCGGGGAAATTGGGCGTCGTGGCAACGCGCTGGCTGCATCCGAGCGCCGTCACGTGCCCCGATGTTCCGCAGCTCACCATGAAGCACGCCAGCTAGCCTCGGAGCAGCCACCTGGTGGAGTTTCACCTTCAATGCGGAGCTCTTGCCGCAGCCAAGCCCGTCGGAGCCCCACCTCGCCGCGCCGGCTATAAAAGGCCTCCGCTGCTGCCCGTGCATGCCCTTCGCTCCCCTCGGCCGACGCTGCCTTCCAGGTCACTTCCCTTACTCCCAGTAGGAATAATCGCGAATTTCTGTTTTTTCCCCATCGTCTTCCCCTCGGCCGACCGCCGCGCGCCACCGGCGCCAGCCCGAATAGGGCGGCCATTGGCCGCCGCCCGCCGCTTTGGAGTACCACGCATGCACTAGGGAACTGTTCGAGCCCGGCACGTAGCTGTTGAGCGCCCCCATTGGTCGCTTGGCACACGCCCCCTCTGGCCGACAGCTGAGCCACGGCGACGGCCCACCAGGCGCGAGCGCTGGCCTAGGCAAAGCTTCGAACGCAGCCCTTGTGCCCCTAGGGTGTCTTCGCGCCTGGGAATAGGGCCGC
The DNA here is from genome assembly GCA_001602315.1 of Zoysia pacifica. NCBI lineage: Eukaryota > Viridiplantae > Streptophyta > Magnoliopsida > Poales > Poaceae > Zoysia > Zoysia pacifica. The sequence continues at coordinate 3,673 of BCLH01003329.1, forward strand.
CCCAGCAGCCATCGATCCTATCCACGGAGCACCGCTGCCGCACGCCTCCGACACTGCCCCACTGCCGTTTCAGCGCGCCCCGACGATGACGAGCTCACCCGCCTGTCCCCTATACCGCACGCACTCGAGGCATCGCCCTCTCACGGCCTCTGGCCCAGACCACCAGAATTTCGGTAGGGTGCCGCAGTCCTGGTGCCGCCAGCACGTGCCCAAAACAGAGGATGCGGCCCTGGTCTCCGTCCAGTGGGCCGCATGACCCCACGACACAGCACTCGTGTGCAACCACAGAACCTGATGGGCAGGACTCTGCTTGACCCCTGAGTAAGCCACATTGAGCCACCTAGGAGGTCAGTGGGACACAAGTGGCCAAGAGAAGAATGTGGGTTCCCCAACGTTCGGCTCGATATAAATGATAGCCCGCGTTGTGGGATCGTATTGTCTATTTATATATTGATATAGCCCCTGGTTTGGAAATACCCGGTGTAGTGAAGGGAACCAGGAGACGACGTGATCGTAGTAATCCCACGGTCTGGCTTAGGGAATTAATAGAAATTGCGTCGTCGGGACTTGGAACCTCATGATGGATGATGCCCTTGGTGTCAACTTGAGGAAGAATCTGTGGTAAGCTTAGTGGGTTGAGTTGAACGTTATGCGAATCTGTCTCGTAAAAAGAGCCTAACATGTGGGTACAGTGTACAATCTCCGCAGAGTGTAAAAATCCAGCCGGTTGGTCGTTGTCACAGTAATGACACACTACAGCTTGGGCTCACATTGATTAGTCTCTACTTCTGTCCTTGTTGGAGTGAGTGGGTGTAGCGACCCGTGTTTTGGAAGGTGTCGGCAGTGAGCCTGGGGCCGCAATGGATGCATGCCTGCGCCCAAATTAAAATGTGGGAACTATGGGAATTGAGGAAACTCTTCACCAGGTCCAATCTATTAAAATATGAGTAACGAACTGGATTTCTACTTCCTGTTTTGAATGTCTATTCTCTAGGAAACCCTGCACAAATTTTGCTTTATGCTGAAAACAAAACCATTGCTGCCCTGTTGTGGCCTCATGCATTATGGTTTGTTCCCCTCTGCTGGGATTAGGGCTTGTTGAGTACTTTTAGTACTCACTCTGCTTGTTGAAACCTTTTGTTAGATTTGGAAGATCAAGAAGAAGAGGATGCGGAGTTTGAGGAGTAGATCGCCTCGTCCTGTGCTCAAGTCGCATGTGGTCTTCGTTGCGTTCTGATGTTTCTGTTTGAATAAGAGTTGTTGTATTCAACTCCTGATTTGTAATCTAGAACATGTATGTTGGACCAAGATGTACGGGCGACTGATGTAAAATTTTTGTATGTGCAATGTTATCACTTCGTTTGTGGGTACCAACTATTGATCCACGGATTGGTATGTTAAACACAAATACCCAAGGAAATTGGGGTATAACAGACATGTTCGGTGCGAAGAAACAAGACACACTTTTGGCGCATGAACTAGTGCATTTAATGCACCTACGGGTTCGTTTCCTCTTTGTTTTTTGATGGTGACCAAAACATAAGATACATGCGCAAACTTGAGTTTGGAGTCCACCGGGGTGGTTTGGACATGTTCGGTGCGAAAAAACGCGAAGCACTTACTGCGCATGAACGAGTGCATTTAATGCACCTATGGGGTCCCTTAGCGCCATTTTTTTACGGTGATAAAAACATAAGATACATATGCAAATTTGAGTTTGGAGTCCACCGGGGTGGTTTGGATATGTTCGGTGCAAAAAAACAAGATGCACTTTCATTGCACGAAGCAGTGCATTTAATGCACCGACGAGGCTCGTTTTCTTTTTAATTTTTTATGATGACCAAAACGTACGATACATGTGCAAACTTGAGTTTGGAGTCGACCGGGGTGGTTTAGACATGTTCGGTGCGAAAAAACAAGACGCACTTTCAGCGCAAGAACGAGTGTATTTAATGCACCTACGGGGCCTTTTTTCGTGTCATTATGTGATGGTGACGAAACATAAGATACAAGCAGAAACATGAGTTTGGAGTCCACCAGGATGGTTTGGACATGTTCGGTGGGAAAAACAAGACGCACTTTCGGTGCACTAATCATTTATTTAATGCACCTACGGGGCCGTTTTCTTTCTTTTTTTTATGATGACCAAAACTTAAGATATATGTGCAAACTTGAGTTTGGAGTCCACCGGGGTGGTTTGGACATGTTCCGTGAGAAAAAGGATGACGTACTTTCGGCGCATGAACGAGCGCATTTAATGCACCTATGGGCCCATTTTCGCGCCATTTTGTAGCGGTGGCCAAAACATAAGATACATGCACAAACTTGAGTTTGGAGTCCACTAGGATGGTTTGGCCATGTTCGGTGCGAAAAAACAAGACGCACTTTCGACGCAAGAATCAGTGCATTTAGTGCACCTACGGGGCCCGTGTTCATTTGTTTTCTGATGGTGACCAAAACGTAAGATAGAAGTGGAAACCAGAGTTTAGTGTCCACCGGGGTGGTTTGGACATATTCAGTGTGAAAAAACAGGACGCACTTTCGGCGCATGAACAAGTGTATTTAATGCACCTATGGGGCCCATTTTCGAATCATTTTTTGATGGTGACCAAAACATAAGATACAAGTGCAAGCATCAGTTTGGAGTCCACCGGGGTGGTTTAGACATGTCCGGTGCGAAAAAACAAGATGCACATTTGGTGCACTAATCATTGCATTTAATGTATCCACAGGGCTCGTTTTCTTTTCGTTTTTTGATAGTGATCTAAACTTAAGATACATGTGCAAACTTGAGTTTGGAATCCACCGGGGTGGTTTGGACATGTTCGGTGCGAAAAACATGACGCACTTTCGGCGCTTGAACGAGTGCATTTAATGCTCCTACGGGGCCTATTTTCGCGCCATTTTTGGACGGTGACAAAAAGATAAGATACAGATGCAAACTTGAATCTGGTGTTCACTGGGGTGGTTTGGACATGTTCGGTGCAAAAAAAATACGCAATTTCAGCGCATGAATCAGTGCATTTAATGCACCCACGGAGTCTGTTTTCTATCCGTTTTTTGATGGTGACCAAAACGTAAGATACACGTGTAAATTTCAGTTTGGAGTCCACCAGGGTGGTTTGGACATGTTCGGTGAGAAAAAAAAGACGCACACGCATGAACGAGTCCATTTAATGCACCTACGGGTCCCATTTTCGCGCCATTTTTTGACGGTGACCAAAACATAAGATACATGCCCAAACTAGAGTTTGGAGTCCATCGGGTTAGTTTGGACACGTTCGATGCGAAAAACAAGACGCACATTTAGCTCACGATCTAGTGCATTTATTGTGCCTACGGGGCCTGTTTTCTCTTCATTTTTCGATGGTGACCAAAATGTAAGATACATGTGCAAACTTGAGTTTGGGGTCCACCGGGTGGTGTGGACTTGTTCGGTGCGAAAAAACAAGAGACACTTTCGGCGCACGAACCAGTGCCTTTAATGCACCTACAGAGCCTGCTTTCTTTCCATTTTTTATGGTGACCAAAACGTAAGATACTTGTGCGAACTTGAGTTTGGAGTCCACCGGGGTGGGTTGGACATGTTTGGTGAAAAAAACAAGACGCTCTTTCCGCGCATGAAGCAGTGCATTTAATGCACCTAGGGGCCCGTTTTCTATCCACTTTTTTTTGGTGACCAAAACGTAAGATACATGTGCAAACTTCAGTCTGGAGTCCACCGAGGTGGTTTGGACATGCTCGGTGCGAAAAAACATGATGCACTTTCGGCGCACGAACCAGTGCATTAAATGCACCTACGGCCCATTTTCGCGCCATTTTTTTACTGTGAGCAAAACATAAGATACACGCGCAAACTTGAGTTTTAAGTCCATTGGGGTGGTTTAGACATGTTCAGTGCAACAAATTAAGACGCACTTTCGGCGCATGAATCCGTACGTTTAAGGACCCTACGGGGCCCGTTTTCTTTCTTTTTTTGATGGTGACCAAACCGTAAGATACAGGTGCGAACGTGAGTTTGGAGTCCACCCGGGTGGATAGGACATGTTCGGTGCAAAAAAAAAGACGCACTTTCAGCGCACGAATCAGTGCATTTAATGCACCTATAGGGCTCGTTTTCTATCCGTTTTTCGATGGTGACCAAAACGTAAGATATATGCGCAAACTTGAGTTTGCCGTCCACCGGTGTGGTTTGGGCATGTTTGATGCGAAAAAACAGGTTGTACTTTCGGCGCATGAACGAGTGCATTTAATGCACCTACGAGGCCCACTTTCGCAACATTTTTTGACGATATAAGATGCATACGCAAAGTTGAGTTTGGAGTAAACTGGGGTGGTTTGGACATGTTTGGTGCGAACGAACAAGACGCACTTTCGGCGCATTAACAAGTACATTTAATGCCCCACAGGGCCCATTTTGGCGCCTTTTTTTACAGTGACCAAAACATAAGATACATGCGCAAACTTGAGTTTGGAGTCCACCAGGGTAGTTTTGACATGTTTGGTGCAAAAAAACAAGACGCACTTTCGGCACACGAACCAGTGTATTTAATGCACCTACGGGGCCCGTTTTCTCTCCATTTCAGGATGGCGACAAAAACGTAAGATACATGCGCAAACTTGAGTTTTGGGTCCAGCGGTGTGGTTTGGACATGTTCGGTGTGAAAAAAGATGACGCACTTTCGGCGTAAGAACGAGTGCATTTAATGCACCTATGGGGCCTATTTTCGCGCCATTTTTTGACGATGGCGAAAACATAAGTTACATGCGCAAACTTGAGGTTGGAGTCCAACGAGGTGGTTTGGATATGTTCGGTGCAAAAATACAAGATGCTCTTTCGACGCACGAACCAGTGTATTTAATACACCTACGGGGCCCGTTTTCTCACCATTTCAGGATGGTGACCAAAACTTAAGGTACATGCGCAAATTTCAGTTTGGAGTCCATCGAGGTGGTTTGGACATTTTCGGTACCAAAAAAGACAACGCACTTTCGATGCAACAACGATTGCATTTAATGCACCTACAGGGCCCATTTTCGAGGCATTTTTTGACGGTGACGAAAACAAAAGACACATATGCAAACTTGAGTTTGAAGTCCACCGGAGTGGGTTGGACATATTTGATGCAAAAAATAGACGCACTTTCGACGCACGAACCAGTCCATTCAATGCACCTACGGACCTCTTTTCGTGCCATTTTTTGACAGTGACCAAAACATAAGATACGCACGCAAACTTGAGTTTGGAGTCCACTGGGGTGGTTTGGACATCTTCGATGCGAAAAAACAAGACGCACTTTCAGCGCACGAACAAGTACATTTAATGCACCTACGGGGCCTATTTTTGCGTCGTTTTTTACGGTGACCAAAACATAAGATACATGCGCAAACTTGATGTTGGAGTCCACCTGGATGGTTTGGACTTGTTTGATGCGAAAAAACAATACGCACTTTCGGCGCATGACCTGTGCATTTAATGCACCTACGGGCCCATTTTTTTGCCATTTTTTGATGGTGACAAAAACATTAGCTAAATGCGCAAACGTGAGTTTGGAGTCCACCGAGATGGTTTGGACATGTTAGGTGCGAGAAACAAGATGCACTTTCGGCGCACAAACAAGTGCATTTTATGGACCTACGAGGCCCTCTTTTCGTTTTTTTAATGGTGACCAAACCTTAAGATACATGTGCAAACTTGAGTTTGGAGTCCACCGGGGTGGTTTAGACATGTTCGGTGTGAAAAAAAAAGACGCACTTTCGACGCACGAACCAGTGAATTTAATGCACTTACTGATGAGGTCATCACTCTTTTAGATACACACAAGAGTCCTCAAAGTGATGAAACTCACCCACGACAGTGGCAATTAGAGGTGAGCTCGTTCCAAAACACATGTCTTCCTTCTTTTGAGAATAGATTACCTAAGACTTTATCATAATTAGAAATATTGAAGAGAGTTAAGAAAATCATGAAGAAGAACTTGGAGATGCTCAAGATCAGAACTGCACGTGCAACCCCGGAGGAGATCAAAACAACTCGGGTTCGAGCCTGGCTCGGGCTCTTGGAGTAGTCTGCACTAAAACGAATGCCCCGGTCTCATACTGGCTCCGTTTTGGACGTCCTAGATACCGTTGGAAAGCTAACAAGATAACCTTTCCAACGGCACCAGTACCAATTCGAAATTCGGCCGCAATCAGCAGGAATCGTTAAAAAAATATGACATCTAAAATTGCCCGAGTGCTGCGACACTATTTTTTGGCCTTTAGGCCATGTATCTTTTCTAGGCCCATTAGTTTTAGGGTTTGCCCCTAAGGTTGATCTAAAATCTATATAATCAGTAGCCACCATCAGTAGAGGAGGTTTTGATTAGTTTTCTCCTGTTTCTAAACAGTTTCGCCGTTTGACGGCTTGTTGGTTATCCAACTTCGTAATTCAATACAGATTTCGCATGTGAGTTGCGTTTTTCCTTGTTTGTACTTTTGTTCTTCGATTCACAGGCAGGGATTAGCCTTCTTGGCGAGGTCAATCGTGTGGGCACGATTGATAACCAGAGGAGAAGTAGTGCTGCGATTGCGGGGTACGAATCGTGTTGATTTGAGGCTGGATCGATTGTGTGTCGCATCTCTGCCAAATCGAGAGTTATTACGAGCTGACGGAGGATCGGGTACAACATACACAAGTGGTAATCAGAGCTTTAGGTATACCCTCAGGTTCACATCTATCCTTGTTTATTTGGCATCAATCCTATCATCCACAGAAAAGCCAAAAAAAAAATAGTAGATCGCTAGGTGTTCCTCTGTCCAAGCCGTGTTTAGCCATTGCATAATTTTATTTCAAAGTCTGTAATGTTGAGTTTGTGTCCTTAGTTTGTGTTTTGATTGCTGAATTTTCTGATCTTTTTGTATCCAGGTGTTTTCTTTCATCGTTCATCCACATGGTGTGCAGATCTGTTATCCTGTCACATCTATTAATTATTTCTTTTTCGATCACAATCACATCCACGCTTCATATATCCACATCTCCATATTTATTCGCTGCTTAATCATCCACAAAAACGTCCATAAAATTGACATCCAATTTGAAATCTAGTTCGGAGATCCATCATTAAAATAGTCATAACTTTTGTTTCTGTAGTCCAAATTAGACATATAACTACTTTTTGGATATCTACAGAAAATTTCTCATCCTCCCACGACCCTAGATTCAACGAATTCATAACAGAAGTTTCTGTTTTCACGCTCCGAAGTTTCAGCACATATTTAACAGAAATTCGAAATTTTCTCCAGACCACATCTTTTATCATATAGATCTGAAATTTGGTCGTGCATCATCTTTTGTGCTTCTAGTTCATAGAAAAATATCCAAAAATAAAATAAAAATAAAAAATTTTGAAGACCAAGAAGCCGAGAATTAATCTTCGCTGATTTTTCAAGAGCTGAATAGTTTGCTGATTTCTGGAGCCTTATCATTTGTATTGTTGCTGTCCTTTGATATCTTCACTCATATTGTTGTAACATTTGGAATTTTTTTATAAGATTGGGCCAGCAACTTGAACATAATACTGAGAACACTTATTCAGCATTGCTATCTGTCATAGAATTGTGTGCCACTAACCATTATTTCAGCCCTTCGAGCTTCTCATATCTACCTCAGATCAGCACTGCATTTGACCCTGCAATTGTGGAATTACAACTCCCTGGTATCTCCTGCCAACGGTTGACAATCCCTTTCTTTGCATTGGTAAGAACCGTGTAAGAACTTGGTAAGTCGTTTCATTTGCAGATCTACCACCACAGAAACCGCACCACCGTAGTGCAGGGATAATATCTTGCTTTGCTTCTTTGTTATCTTCTAACCATGGTAGGAAAGGGTAAGTCTGCAGGTGATAAGAATGAATCTTTTGATGCTGCCAATACCACGAACGACTTCAATTCTATTGTCAGTCAAAATGAACTTGTTGACAGTTTTGCTAAGCTTGAAACAGAGGATGATGGATCAATTCTAGAGAATGAACCAGGAATTCTAGCGTCTCTCAATTCGTATGACAAACTTTGAGGCACGGCGACCACAACCGAGAGCGAAAGAAGAAGATGAAGTTAATGGTGAGAACCATTCCAAGAATGGCATTGACAATGATGGAGAACAACAAATTCCCCTGCCCCATCATCGATGCTATAACCGCCAAGGTATGAGAGGTAACGAACATCATCATACTCGTTATGAACCTTTCGCTAAGATTAAGTTTATCATCCCACCCTTTTCTGGTAATTATGATGCTGAAGCTTATCTTGATTGAAAGATGGTTGTAGAGCAAAAATTTACATCTCACTTAGTTCCTGAACAACATAGAGTTAGACAAGCTACTAGTGAGTTTCGAGATTTTGCTTTACTTTGGTGGACTGATCTTCGTAGAGCACAGTTGCAACCTGATAGTTGGGATAGATTGAAAGCTGCTATGCGTAAGCGCTTTGTTCCTCCATCCTATCAAAGAGAATTGCGTAAAAAATTGCAACGTTTAGAACAAAATGATAAATCTGTTCAAGAATATCTTGTTGAGTTACAAAAGTGTATGATGCGTTGTGGGATAGAAGAGGACTTTGAGGAAACTATCTGTCGTTTTTATGCTGGGTTGCATCGTGAAATTCAGGACATAATTGATTACAAAGACTATAATTCTCTCGAGCAGTTGTTCCACCTTGCTGTGCTTGCAGAAAAAGAATTGCAGGGAAAACAACTTCCGAACAGCAGCCGTACATACACTCCACGTGACCTTTCCTTCTTCGTCGACCACACGTACACTCCACATGATAACGATGCTATCCACTATGGTAAAAATAATAAATATACCTTCATGCATAAAGGAAAGAAAATTACTTTATTACCATTCACCCCTGCTGAAATTGTACAAGCTGATAGGAAGAGAATTGTTGATGAGAAGAAAGAACAGCCTCCTACACCTGAAAATCAGCAAGCAATAAAATTGAAAAGTCCTGTAATGCTTGCAACAAAATCTGACCTTGCTGAAATCTATGATAAAAATGCTTCATGTTATGCTTTCGTATGCAAGGACGCATTGTTTTCACTCGAGGATCTTGCTTCTTCTTTGCCTTCTTCTGTTTCTGACCTTTTGCAGGAGTATCATAACGTCTTTCCACACGAGATACCTCTAAGACTACCACCCATTTGAGAGATTGAGCACCAGATTTATTTGATTCCTGAAGCGAGCTTACCAAACCGCGCCGCCTACAGAACCAACCCTGAGGAGACTAAGGAAATTCAGAGACAAGTCCAAGACCTTTTGGACCGCGGGTATGTACGTGAGAGCCTTAGTCCTTGTGCTGTTCCCGTTCTTTTGGTTCCAAAGAAACATTGTTTCTAGTGACTGTGTGTTGATTGTAGAGCCTTTAACAATATCATCATTAGATATCGTCATCCTATTCTTAGGCTAGACGACATGCTTGATGAATTATGTGGTTCTATTGTTTTCTCTAAAATTGACTTGCGAAGTGGATACCACCAAATAAGAATAAAATTGGGTGATGAATGGAAGATTGCTTTTAAGACTAAGTTTGGATTGTATGAGTGGTTAGTAATGCCTTTTGGATTGACTAATGCACCTAGTACTTTCATGCGTTTGATGAATGAGGTCTTACGTTCTTTCATTGGAAAATTTGTGGTGATTTATTTTGATGATATCTTGATTTACAGCAAGTCAATGACCGAACATTTGTCTCACTTGCGTGCTGTTTTTGATGCTTTGAGGGATGCACATTTGTTTGCTAATCTTGAGAAGTGCGCCATTTGCACAGACCGAGTCTCTTTTCTTGGCTACATTGTTACTCCACAAGGAATTGAAGTTGATGAAGCTAAGATAAATGCAATCAAGTGTTGGCCCAAGCCCACAACGATTTCACAAGTGTGGAGTTTTCTTGAACTTGTTGGATTTTATTGCCACTTCGTCCACAATTTCAGCACCATTGCTGCTCCAATGAATGAGTAGACAAAGAAGGGCGTTGCATTCTATTGGGGCCACACACAAGAAGAGTCCTTTGCCACTTTGAAGGACAAGCTTACACATGCACCACTGCTCCATGTTCCAAATTTTGGTAAGACTTTTGAACTTGAATGTGATGCAAGTGGAATTGGCATTGGCGGTGTATTGATGCAAGAAGGTAAGCCCGTTGCATATTTTAGTGAAAAATTGAATGGCCCTGCTTTTAATTACTCCACGTATGATAAGGAATTGTATGCTCTTGTACGATGTTTAGAAACGTGGCAACATTATTTATGACCTAAAGAATTTGTCATTCATTTCGATCATGAATCACTTAAGCATCTTCGTAGCCAAAATAACTTGAACCGTAGACATGCTAAGTGGATTGAATTTATTAAATCCTTTTCTTACATCATCAAACATAAGAATGGGAAGGATAATGTGATTGCGGATGCTTTGTTTAGACGATATGCTATGTTGTCCCAACTTGATTGTCAGATTTTTGGACTAGAATCAATTAAGCAACAATATATGTTAGATGCTAATTTTAAAGATGTGGTTCTACAGTGTCATGAAGGTAAGATTTGGAACAAATTTGTACTTAATGATGGATTTCTTTATAAAGCCAACCGTCTTTGCATTTCAGTTGGCTCCGTTCGTCTTTTGTTGTTACAGGAGGCGCATGGAGGAGGATTGATGGGACACTTTAGAGCGAAGAAGACAGAAGATGTTTTGGCCACGCATTTCTTTTGGCCAAAGATGAGATGCGATGTTGAACGGTTCGTAGCTCGCTGCACTACATGTCAAAAAGCTAAGTCACGACTAAACCCACATGGTTTGTACATGCCTCTTCCGTCCCTTCTATTTCTTGTTCTGATATTTCTATGGATTTCATTTTGGGATTACCTAGAACTAAGAGGGGGTGAGATAGTATTTTTGTGGTAGTAGATCACTTTTCCAAAATGGCACATTTTATACCATGTCATAAGACCGATATGCTATGCACATTGCTGATCTATTCTTTAAAGAAATTGTTCACTTGCATGGTATACCTTCTACTATTGTTTCAGATCATGATGCGAAATTTTTGAGTCACTTTTGGCGCACTTTATGGAATAAGTTGGGAACAAAGTTGCTGTTTTCAACTACATGTCACCCACAAACCGATGGACAAACAGAGGTCGTGAACCGTACCTTGTCTACCATGCTACATGCTGTTTTAAAGAAAAACTTGAAGATGTGGGAAGAATGTTTACCTCACGTGGAGTTTGCATACAACCGGGCAGAACACTCAACTACTAAGGTAAGTCCATTTGAGGTAGTATATAGCTTTAACCCTCGTGCTCCGATTGATCTTTTGCCTCTGCCTTCTACCGAGAGAGAGTTCATCATCATGCTAAGTCGTGTGCTGATTTTATTCTCAAGATGCATGAAACGACTAAACAAAACATTGAAAAGATGAATGAGAAGTATAAAATTGCCGGTTGTAAAGGTAGACTTGAAGTTAAATTTGTACCAGATGATTTGGTTTGGTTGCACTTGAGAAAAGATAGATTTTCGAAGCTAAGAAAGTCTAAATTGATGCCTAGAGCTGCTGGCCCTTTTAAGGTACTTGAGAAGATTAATGATAGTGCATATAAACTTGAGTTACATTCAGGGTTAGTCCTATATTTAACATTGCAGATTTGAAGCCATACATGGGAGAAGAAGATGAGCTTGAGTCGAGGACGACTTCAATTCAAGAGGGGGAGGATGATGAGGACATCCCATCATTGGATACACATGATGCTCCTCCACCTACCATAGATAGTCTAATCACAAGAGCTCATGCACAACAATTGAATTTTGAGGTGAGCTCATTCCTAAACACAAGTCATTCTTCATTTGAGAATAGATTGCTACCTAATGATTTTATCTTGATTAGTAACCTTGGAGAGGATCAAGAGAAACATGAAGAAGGACTTGAAGATGCTCCGGACTAGCAAGACATGTTGAACCTCGGAGGAGATTCAACCCAATTCGGAGTCGAGTTGTCCTCGAGTTTCAGAGAGCAGTTCACACTAAAACGGACGCCCAGGTCGTACACGGAGGCCGTTTTGGACGTTCTAGATATGGTTGGAAAGCTAAGAAGATAACCTTTCCAATAGCACCAGTCTCATCTCCAAATTCATCATGAATCAGAGGAAATCGTTAAAACAATAGAACGTCCAAAAAACTTGCTGGGTGCGGCGACACTATCTTTTGGCCTTTGGGCCTTGTATCTTTTCTAGACCCATTAGTATTAGGGTGTGCCCCTAAGGTCGACCTAAACTGTATAAATTCAGTAGCCGCTGTCATTAGAGATAGGTTTTGATTAGTTTTCTTCTGTTTCCAAACAGTTTCGACGTTTGACGGCTTGTTGGTTATCCAACTTCGTGATTCAATCCAGATTTCGCATGTGAGTTGCGTTCTTCCTTGTTCTTGCTTGTGTTCTTCGATTCTTCGGCAGGGATTAGCCTTCTTGGCGAGGTCAATCTTGTGCGCACGGTTGATAACCAGAGGAGAAGTGGTGCTGCGATTGAGGGGTTCGAATCGTGTTGATTTGAGGCCGGATCGATTTTGTGTCGCATCTCCGCCAAATCGAGAGTTATCACGACCTGACGGAAGATCAAGAACCACGTACACATCACTACGGGTCCCATTTTATTTCTTTTTTTTTATGGTGACCAAAACGTAAGATACCTGTGTAAACTTGAGTATGGAGTGCGAAAAAACAAGACGCACTTTTGGTGCACGAAACAGTGCGTTTAATGCACCTACGGGCCCATTTTCGCACCATTTTTTGACGGTGACCAAAACTTAAGATACATGCGCAAACTTGAGTTTGGAGTCCACCGGGGTGGTTTGGACATGTTCGATGCGAAAAAACAATACGTACTTTCGGCGTACGAACCTGTGCATTTAATGCACCTACAGGCCCATTTTTGTGTCATTTTTTGACGCTGACCAAAACATTTGATACATGTGCAAACCTGAGTTTGGAGTCCACCGGGATGGTTTGGACAAGTTCAGTGCGAAAAACAAGGCGCACTTTCGACGCACAAACAAGTGCATTTAATGGACCTAGGAGGCCCGTTTTCTTTCCATTTTTTTAATGGTGACCAAAACTTAAGATACATTTTCCAGTGTATTTCATGCACCTACGGGGCCCATTTTCTCGCCGTTTTAGGATGGTGACCAAAACATAAGATACATGCGCAAACTTGAGTTTGGAGTCTACCGGGGTGGTTTGGACATGTTCAGTGCGAAAAAAACAAAATGCAGTATCGGCGCACGAACCAGTGCATTTAATGCACCTACGAGCTCATTTTTGCGCCATTTTTTGACGGTGACCAAAACATTAGATACATGCGCAAACTTAAGTTTGGAGTCCACCGGGATGGTTTCGACATGTTCGGTGCGAAAATACAAGATGCACTTTCGGCGCACAAATTAGTGTATTTAATGCACTATGGGGCTCGTTTTCTTTCCTTTTTTGATGGTGACCGAAATGTAATATACATGTGCAAACTTGAGTTTGGAGTACAAAGGGGTGGATTGGACATGTTCGGTACAAAATTAAAAGACGCACTTTCAGCGCATGAACCAGTGCATTTAACGCACCTACCGGGCCTGTTTTCTTTTCGCTTGTTGATGATGACCAAAACATAAGATACATATGCAAACTTGAGTTTGGAGTCCACCTGTGTGGTTTGGACACGTTCGATACGAAATAACAAGACGTACTTTCCGCGCACGAACCAGTGCATTTAATGCACCTACAGGGCCCCTTTTCTTTCCGTTTTTGATGCTGACCAAAACGTAAGATACATGTGCATACTTGATTTTGGATCCACCGAGCTGTTTTGGACATGTTTGGTGCGAAAAAATAAGACACACTTTCGGCACACGAACCAGTGTATTTAATGCACCTATGGGGCCCATTTTCGCACCATTTTTTGAGAGTGACCAAAACATTTACATGCACAAACTTGAGTTTCGAGTCCACTGAGGTGGTTTAGACATGTTCAGTGCAAAAATACAAGATGCACTTTCAACGTACGAATTAGTGCATTTAATGCACATACGGGGCCGTTTTCTTTTTATTTTTTGAAGGTGACCAAAATGTAAGATACATGTGCAAACTTGAGTTTTTAGTCCACCGGGGTGGTTTAGACATGTTCGATGCGAAATTACAAAATGCACTTTCGGCGCACGAACCAGTGCATTTAATGCACCTACGTGGCCCGTTTTCTTTCTGTTTTTAGATGGCGACCAAAACGTAAGATATATGTACAAACTTGAGTTTGGAGTCCACTGAGGTGGGTTCGACATGTTCGGTACAAAAACAAGACGTACTTTTGGCTCACGAACGAATGCATTTAATGCACCTACGGCCCCATTTTCACGCCATTTTTTGGCGGTGAGGAAAACATAAAATACATGCACAAACTTGATTCAAAGTCCACCAGGGTGGTTTGGACATGTTTCGTGCAAAAATACATGATGCACTTTTGGCGCACGAATTAGTACATTTAATGCACCTACAGTGCCTTTTTTGATGGTGACCAAAACGTAAATACTTGTGCAAACTTGAGTTTGGAGTCCACCGGGGTGTTTTGGACATGTTCGGTACGAAATAACACGACGTACTTTCGGCGCACGAACCAGTGCATTTAATGCACCTACGGAGCCCGTTTTCTTTTTGTTTTTGGATGGTGACCAAAACATAAGATACATGTGCAAACTTGAGTTTGGAGTCCACCTGGGTGGTTTGGACATGTTCGATGCGAAAAAACAAGACGCACTTCGTCGCACAAAACAGTGCATTTAATGCACCTACAGGGCCCGTTTTCTTTCCGTTTTTTGATGGTGACCAAAATGTAAGATAAATGTGCAAACTTGAGCTTGGAGTCCACCGGGGTGGTTTGGACATGTTCAGTGCAAAAAAAAAATAAGACGCACTTTCGACGCACGAACCATTGCATTTCGTCTCCGTTTCAGGATGGTGACCAAAACAGATGAGAACATCACTCCTTTAGATACACACAAGAGTTCTCAAATTAGTGTTGATGAAACTCATGCATAACAGTTGAGATTAGAGGTGAGCTCGTTCCTAAACATATGTCTTCCTTCCTTTGAGAATAGATTGCTACCTAATAACTTTGTCATGATTAGAAACATTGGCGAGAGTCAAAGAAAGCATGAAGAAAGACTTAGTGACGCAAGATCAGAACCTCACCTTCGACCCCAGAGGAGATCCAAACAACTCAGGTTCGAGTCTAACTCGGACTCCAGAAGCAGCCTGCACTCAAACGGATGCCACTGTCTCATACGAGCTGTGTTTTGGACGTTCTAGATATGGTTGGAAAGCTAACAAGATAACCTTTCCAACGGCATCAATATCATCCCAAATTGGACTGGAATCAGTAGGAATCATTAAAATACGATGATGTCCAGAAACTGCTTCGATTGCTACGACACTATCTTTTGGCCTTTGGGCCGTATATCTTTTCTAGACCCATTAGTATTAGGGTTTGCCCCTAAGGTTGTCCTAAACTCTATATAATTAGTTGCCGCCTTCATTAGAGATAGGTTTTGATTAGTTTTCCTTTGTTATGAAACAGTTTCATCATCTGACGGTTTGTTCGTTTTCCAACTACATGATTTAATTCAGATTTTGCAATTGAGTTGCGTTCTTTCTTGTTCTTGTTGGTGTTCTTCCATTTGCAGGCTGAGATTAGCTTTCTTGGTGAGGTCAATCATGTAAGCACGATTAATAACCAGAGGAGAAGTGGTGCTGCGATTGCGGGGTTTTGAATTGTGTTGATTTAAGGCCGAATCGATTGTGTGTCGCATCTCCACCAAATCGAGAGTTATCATGACCTGATAGAAGATCAAGAACCATGTACACATCAAGTGGTAATCAGAGCTTCAGTGATACTATCAGGTTCACATGTATTCTTGTTTATTTTGCATTTATCCTATCATTCACAAAAAAGCCGAAACAAAAAAAATTAGTAGATCATTAGGTGTTCTCCTGTCCAAGCCATGTTTAGCCTTTGCATAATTTTAATTCAGAGACCGTAGTGTTGAGTTTGTGTCCTTAGTTTGTGTTTTGGTTGCTGAATTTCGTGATTTTTTTGTATCCAAGTGTTTTTCTTCATCGTTCTTTCACATCGTGTTCAGATCTGTTATTGTGTCACATCTGTTAATTGTTTCTTTTGCGTTGAAATTTATCTCACTCACCCAACCCATATTTTGATCACAACCAGATCCAGCTCTCCATATTTTCCTGCTGCACAATTACCCACAAAAATGTCCATAAAATTAGCATCTAATTTGAAATCCGAATCTGTTTTTAGCCTTTCAAAAAAATCTGATTCAGAGATCCATCATTAAAATAGTCATAACTTTTGTTTCTGGACTCCAAATTAGACATATAA
>BCLH01003330.1:0-17235 GCA_001602315.1 Zoysia pacifica
ACGGCGCGAGGCGGCCACGGCTGCGGCGCCACGGCAACTGTGCGCGGGGGCCGTGATGACAGCGTGCAGCAAGCCATTTGCTTCGAAGCAAGGAGATGTGATTGTTGCTGATGTGGTGTGGACTGTGGAGGCGGTGAGGCTCGGTTGTGTTGAAGACCGGCGGTGTCTAGTGCTGGTTCTTGTCATTTGTGGAGGTGGTGGTGAAGGTTCTGGGAGTGTCAAGGCGGCGTTGAGCTTGTTACCACGGCATTGAGGATGGTGGAAGTATCGGCGGTGCAGGAGGTGGTGACTTGCTGTTGTGGTCGTGCTGCTGATGGCGATGTTGCTGTTGTGGTTGGCGGAGGTTGGGGAAGACTAGCTATTTTGTGGTCGAAGTGAAAGTTGGAGGTCATCTGTGGCATAGCTTAGGTGTTGGTTGGTGGTGGTATGATGACCATTAGGTGCTGTAGAGCCCGGCACGACAGATACAATGATGTGGTTTGAAAGCTTAAACCCATCCTGATGGTGAAGGCCTTGAACTTCATGTGAAGACTTCGATTTCAACAAGTAGCAGTGCATGTGTGGTTGGGTGTTTCGGATGCTGATTGAAAACTATTCGGCAATGGCAACTCCTTTGGGTGTTGTTCCCTTCGTTGGAGGTCTTGCTATTAGGATCTCTATTCTCAACCATAGTTACTTTTGGTGTAAACCTATGTTCTGCTTACAGGACTGAGTAATGGCAACATTTTCGATGTTGCTTTCTTCTTGAAGATGTTGCTTTGAGGGGTTATGCTATGTTTGCTGTCTGTCGATGTGTTTTTTTTTACATCGACAATGACACATCAAAGGTGGAGTCGGTGACATCAGGATGATGTTGTACAGGAGAGGTCTTCTCTTTTTGAAATGCATTTTTGAGGATCACAAGAAGGGTATGTTTAGATAAAGTTGGAGCTGCTGCATTGTGATGTGCAATTTAGCTTGACAATGATGACATGTGATTAGCTTTTCTTGATGTGTTTTTTTGGCAATGACAAGGAGAAGGCTCTGTCTGTGGAGTCAGAGTTGTGAGGTTAGATTGGCAATGTGACTTTGGTTGTGATGATTGGTTTTTTTGTTTTGGTTGTAGTTTTAACCTTGTGAGTCGTAGTGTTGTAGCTACACTGTTGTGGTTGTTTTTTCTTTTTTTTTTTTAATAATGTACGGTTTGACTTCGTTTATTTTAATACAAAGCAATTTCTTTTAATAATATATGCCGGAACACTAAATGATTCCGAGTCGAAAAAAAAAGACTGTAGACACAACGACGTTCGGTCCGCACTCACCTTCGGCAGCTCCGGGGCTAAGACGCGGACGAATTTTCGAGCAACCTCCTCTGCTTTAGGGTGCCGGTTAATCACAGCACGGTCGAACGTCGGCGGCTCGAGGCCGGGCCCTGCCAGCGACGCCGGCAGTTTCCCGACCGGCAGGTCGGGCACCAGCTGCAGGAACGTGGCGACGTCGTGCTCGGCGTCCGCCGCGAGGCGGCGCATGTCGCCGCCGGCGTACTCGGCCTCGACGAACCGGACGCCGGGGGCGACGCCGTCGGGGGAGCAGTCGATGAACACCTCGTCCGACGACGCGGGGAGAGTGGACGTGAGCTTGCTGGCGAGGGGAGTGAAAACGGCGAGCGTGGCGGCGAGGGCGGACCGCAGCGAGCGGGAGAGCGAAGGGAGGGGCGGAAGGTCGTCGCGTTCCTAGAAGAACAGGCGCTGCCCCATGGGGAGGGCTACGAACATGGTGTCGAAGAGGGAGAGCTTGATGGCGTGCTCGGCGTCGCGCGGTGGTGGACCGGTGGCTTGGTCGGGCTGGACATGGGTGACGCTGAGAACTCGGACGCGGGGACTCATCGTGGCGCAAGAGCAAGAACGAGCAAGAAGTGTTGTTGCGCTGGACAAATCATTGGCGAACACACAGAGATTTTAGTACCACGGATGCAAGTTGTAAGAAAACTATTCGTTTCATTTCTTTTTCTTTATTATTTGGATGGCGTGTGCAGGCTTTCACTTCACAGTTCACGTAATTCTTCACATGAAGCTCTCTGCTAGTAGTAATTTCATTATAAAGAAAGGTTTACAGAACCGTCAAAACTGACCGATTTTTGGTTAAATCGATCCGATCCGATTTTACTGTTTCATTTTAAAAATATAAAAAATTGAAAAATTTTGAAATACGAAAAATCCAGTAAAACCGATGGGTTTCAAACTTTAAAATTGAAAACTGACAAAACTGAATAAACTGCTCGATAAATTAGAAAAATCAGCAGGTTTACTGTAGCACTTCGTTTAAATTTTGATTTTCCGATTTTAGAATGATTTTTGACCGGTTTTTACAGTTTTTGTGGTTTTTATTAAACCGGTCCTGACCGGTTTTGACGGTTCCAATGAAATCCAAAACCTTGTTGTAAAGTGGCTAAATAAATATAGTTCAAATTTTAGATATCCGTTCTGAAATTGTTATTGCATTTGAAGTAGCCGATGATAACAATTTTGGAATAGAATTTCATATTCTTCTTTGTTAGTAGATTATAATCCATTCAGCGCTGCTACATTTTTGTTTTTTGGAATTCTCTTGCAAGAGTAAGAAATGATAATCCGATGACATAAAAGGCTTAATTACTTTTGTCATGGCATAAAATCGATGGTTGTTAGTGAAAACAACAAGCTCTAGAGGTTATAGTAACAACGGCAAAGGAATTTGGTGCCGCACAAACCATGTTTTTAAGCCTATATGCGTACTTGAATCATCCATGTAGCTATAACCAGTCTGAAAATGTATTCACATGTACACACATCGTCGTCATCATCATCTGGCTCTCTGCTGCCTAGCACCTCCTGCCGACACGGCAGTTGAGCGCGCCGGCGAACTGCGTCAGCGAGCTGACGTGCTGTCCGCTCTTGGCCGCGATGAAGTCGAGCCGGTCGAAGATGCGCTCGTTCTCGCCGCCGGACTCGTTGAAGAAGGCGCCGTTGAGGAAGACGTCGTCCTGCGACTTCCACACCCACTCCTTGTACTCGCTGTACTCCGTGTACTCCCTCTTGGTCACCTCCTTGTAGTTGATGTCGTCGACGGCCCGGAACCGGTTGCCCTGGCTGATGATGGTCGGGTTCATGTTGCCGCCGATGGCGTACATGAGCCAGTGCGTGTAGTCGTTGTTCACGACGTGGAAGAACCCGTACCGGCACCTCGGCATCCTCTGCACCAGCCCCTTCCCGAAGTGGTTGAACGCGACGGTGATCTGCATGATCTTGTCCTTGGGCAGGTCGTTGCTGCCCCCGAACAGCATCACGTGGTCGTGCTTCGTGAAGTGGCTGTTGGAGATGGTGATGGCGGTGGAGCCGTCGGTGACGTCGATGAGCCCGTCGGTGCAGTTGAACATCGAGACGTGGTCGATCCACACGTTGCTCGACCCCATGATGGAGATGCCGTCGCCGTCGCTCTGTGTGCGGATCCCGAAGTGGTGGCTGGAGTCCCGGATGAGCCCCCCGACGTGCGGCACGGCGTGGTGGATGTGGAGGTTGTGGATGATCACGTTCCGCACGTTCTGCACCGTGATCTGCCCGCCGGTGATGTGCACCTGCGCGCCGCGCCCGTCGATGGTCTTGTCGCTGTTCACGATGAGCTCATTGCTGAGGGTGATGATCATGTCGCGCTCGAACACGATCCAGAGCGGCCGGTCCTGGACCACGCCGTACCGCAGCGTGCCCTTCCGCGGCGACACCATGTTCAGGAGGTCGTCGCTGGGGTTGGTCACCACGTAGATCTTCCCGGCGTACCCGCCCGTCGCGCGGTGGCCGAACCCCATGGCGCACTTGGCCAGGTGCTTGCGGTTCTTGGCCCAGCTGTCGTGGCACCGCCAGCACTGGTCGATGGGGTTGGTCGCCACGCACGGACCCTTGTACGCCCGCCGGAGCGACCGCCGCGCCTTGCCCGTCGCATTGTTCATGCTCCTGCACGCACGCGCCGCCATGGCTCGATCATAAACTATCCCAAGAATAACATTCCTCTGTGATTACAACAAAAAAGAAAAAAAAACTCACAATCACCTCTCCACGTCGTTGTTGAAGCGGTTCATGGTCTCGATGGGGTCGCTGACGTAGGCGCCCCGGTTGAAGGAGCCTGCAATCTGGGCGCGCTTCGCCCAGTACTCCTCATCGGCGGTCAAATTGTGCGCCGGCGCCGGCGCCACCGCCGCCCCGGCGACGGCGACGACGTAGAAGAGGATGGACAGCAGCAAGGGGCTCCTCATGACGGAACCCGCCGATGATCACCGTAGATCCTGGGTATATGTCTATGTGCACTACCAATCTTACTGATTAGTTGGCTATTTTTGTTTTTTTTTTTCTGGGTCGGAACTTGGAATAATGGCTCCGCCGGAGGGTCGTCGCCGACGTGCACGCACCGGCCGGTCGGCTCACCGCGGGAACGGGCTCAGTGAGTCTTCTTCCCAAAGCTTTTTGGGAGCCCGGGGTCCCGGGGAAGGAGCGAGCCAGCACGGCGAGGTGCTCGCGGCGCGCTCGCGGAGTTCATATAGCCAGAGCGGCGGAGAAGGACGTGCGGCTCGCCGTGATCCATGGAGCGGCCGCTCGTCTGGCTCTCCTTATTCAAGGCAGGTCTTTCAACTGACGATGTCGTTGACAGAGGTCGTGCATGGATGGACCAGAACGGATGCATGCTTGGCTCGGGCAAGAATGGAGAGAGCTTCAATGGCTTAATGTGGAAAGTACAATATGCAGGACATGTGTTTATTCATTCAGAAAATCTTGAAGTTGTTAAATTTTGATTACCTTTTCTCAGGCTAATCACAATTTCCATGTTTCGAACCTCCAATTATCACATATTGTAGCAATTTTAACTAATCAACTTTTTTCTAATAAAGTTTGTAGATACTCAGACTTTTTTATCATTAGATTTCTTATTAAACATATTGTATTAGTATTCATCCGTTTTAAAATTGTTATAGCAGATTAGCGATAATAAAAATTTAAAATGATGGGCATACATGCTTAAGTATCTATAAATATTTTTTATGAACAAAAGTAAGATAATGCTGCAAAGCTAAATTTTGGATCGCATTTGTATCAAGGTAACACAATCTATCTTGTTGCCACGTCACAGTCGAACTTGCGGGCCT
This sequence comes from Zoysia pacifica, assembly GCA_001602315.1. Taxonomy (NCBI): domain Eukaryota; kingdom Viridiplantae; phylum Streptophyta; class Magnoliopsida; order Poales; family Poaceae; genus Zoysia; species Zoysia pacifica. Next base: position 5,150 of record BCLH01003330.1, read on the forward strand.
TTGTAGTCCATAGACTAGTTCCACGCCACTCATCGACTTCTTGCTCCAAATCCCTCTACTGAACCCTAGCTCCCGCCGCCGGCCGCTCGCCCGCCCTGCGGAGCCGAATGGTCGGCGCCGCCGCGTTCCGGCGGTCCGCGCGCCGGATCGTGCGTCCTCTTTCAACCGCCACCGCGCTATGTCGAACGCTGCGGCAGCCCGAGCGCCTGCTCTCGTCGCAGGCGTCGCCGGAGCACGGCCCGCGCGGCGCGGTGTCCGCGTCGGAGCTGGGGCTGTACACGCCGGAGCGGATCCGGAACTTCTCGATCATCGCGCACGTCGACCACGGCAAGTCCACGCTCGCCGACCGGCTGCTGGAACTCACTGGTACCATCCAGAAGGGCCATGGCCAGCCTCAGTACCTCGACAAGTTGCAGGCACGACGCTAATTCCTAACCCCACTCTCTTTTCTCTTATCGTTCAGTTATTGTGATGGTGTTTATAGATTTTTGAAACATCCATTTCTGCATAACGTTTTAACTATCATGCTCGTTCATGATTATTATTGGATTTATTGCACAGATTAAGTTTCATATCATATTTTTGGGCACGATGTTGTGTACCCTTATCCTGCAATTGAACACTGTGTACCGTAACTAATTCTGAAGCACACACACACAAAAAAAATAAAATAAAATCACAGTACTCCTTTTTAGGTTGTAATATCTGTATGGCATTTAACGAACTACATTTAGTTTCTTGTGTATATATCCTGAAGATGAGCTCTTTATTTTTCTATTATATTCTGACTCCTGCGTTATTTAGAAAACTAATTTGGCATTGGATCAGACCTTGATGTTTCTATTGTAACGTTTGTGTATGTATCGACAGGTTGAGAGAGAAAGGGGAATCACAGTCAAAGCACAAACAGCAACTATGTTCTATAGACACAATTTTGCAACCCAAGGTCCAGATGCTCCAAGATATTTGCTTAACTTGATTGATACGCCAGGCCATGTGGACTTCAGCTATGAGGTGTCTAGGTCGCTTGCAGCTTGTCAGGGTGCTCTTTTAGTAGTTGACGCAGCACAAGGTGTACAAGCACAAACAATCGCAAATTTCTATCTTGCTTTTGAATCCAACTTGAGCATCATTCCTATCATTAACAAAATTGATCAGCCAACTGCTGATCCAGACAATGTGAAGGGTCAGTTGAAGAGGTTATTTGACATTGATCCAAGTGAAGCTCTGCTTACTTCTGCCAAGACTGGTAAAGGCCTTGAACAGGTATTACCTGCTGTAATCGAACGCATACCATCCCCACCTGGGAAATGTGATTCACCTGTACGAATGTTGCTTTTGGATTCATACTATGATGAGTACAAAGGAGTAATTTGTCATGTTGCTGTTGTCGATGGTGCTCTGCATAAAGGTGATAAAATTGCATCAGCTGCAACTGGACGAACATATGAAGTTCAGGATGTTGGAATCATGCACCCTGAGCTTACACCTACTGGAGTGCTCTACACTGGACAAGTTGGGTATGTCATTAGTGGAATGCGGTCGACTAAAGAAGCACGCATTGGTGACACCCTTCACCAGGCAAAGAGCACTGTGGAGCCTCTTCCTGGTATAAAACCCCATCCTTGAAACATTTGCATACTGTCATGTGTATTTTCATTTGTTCTGATTTAGTTTGAAAACAACATAAATGGTGTTATTGTAGTTCTCCATGTTTTGTGCCTTTTTTTTGGTGGTTGCTTGTGACATCATATGGAATAGCCTTTTAGGTTTCAAGCCTGCGAAACACATGGTCTTCTCTGGCCTCTATCCTGCTGATGGCTCTGACTTCGAAGCTCTTAGTTATGCTATTGAGAAACTAACATGCAATGATGCCAGTGTGTCTGTTACAAAAGAGGCAAGTACTGCACTTGGCATGGGATTCAGGTACTAGCTTTCTTGTGCGAACAAGTTCTTCTCTAATATTTTCCTGGCAAGTGTGGGACGTTGTGGAATTCTGTTGCTGATGTTTTTGTGGTTGTCTGCTGCACAGATGTGGTTTCCTGGGACTGCTACACATGGATGTGTTCCATCAGCGACTCGAGCAAGTATAGTTCTGTTCATTGGTTATTTGCATTTTATTAATACATCAGTTGGTGTTAACGATTATGTTGAAAGAATTTCATCGTTTGTTGTGGTAGAACTCGAGGCAGTAATTGCTTTCTACATTTTAGATAGTGGCACTAGTTTTTTTGATATGTTTTGAGGATGAATGGTTTAGCAGAGAAACTAGAACCATCCTTTGGTCATCAGTTTCATGGTCCTATGCCCATGGCCTTCCTTTTGAGTAAATTGACTGCTTGGGTCAACGGCCTGAAAGTTTTTCCTTTCATTTGAACATATAAATATGGCAAAGTTGGAACATATCGGAAAATATGAAAACTATCATGGTGTAGTGTGAATAATTTTGTATGACCTACAATTGTGTTGAGATTCTGATTTTCTTGATGTGTTCATTTAGGAATATGGAGCACAAGTCATATCTACGATACCAACTGTACCTTATATTTTTGAATATGGTGATGGAAGGTATGCATTGGCCGTTGTGTTTATTAAGTACTGAGTATTATGTTAGAAAAATAAACTTAGGTAAATTTTGTAGCAAGGTACAAGTTGAGAACCCTGCTGCTTTGGCTTCAAATCCTGGAAAGCGTGTCTCAGCCTGTTGGGAGCCAACAGTCATTGCAACAATCATTATCCCCAGTGAGTAAGATCTTCATCCTTTCTGATTTTTTTTATAGCGTTTTATAAATGGAAGTTTTTTATACCTCAAATCACCTTTTCAGGTATGTAGGACCTGTCATTATGCTCTGTTCAGAAAGAAGAGGCGAGCAACTAGAATATACATTTATCGATGCGTAAGTTTTTTTTTATGCGTTCCTCAATGACTTAGTAGGTATTTTTTTTCTGTTCGTTGCTTGTCATGCTTTTTTTTAATGCAGCCAAAGGGCTCTGTTGAAGTACCGACTGCCATTGAAGGAGATAATTGTTGATTTCTACAATGAGTTGAAAGGAATCACGTCTGGCTATGCTACTTTTGATTATGAAGATTCTGAGTGAGTTTTTTTACAATCATTTTTGGTTGGCAATTTTCTGATTGGAAAAAAATTGTTGTTTATGTTTCTCATATCAATTATTGTTATTATTTTCTGATATCTACTCCTTTATGTCCTGAAAATGCTAATGCTCATCACTGAGCAATGTGGTTGCCATAAATTTAGGTTGCTCATTCTTTTTCTTTCCTTTTTGATTTAAATTTCCTTACTCCCAGATACCAACAATCTGATCTAGTGAAGATGGACATCCTTCTTAATGGTCAACCGGTTGATGCTATGGCAACTATAGTGCACAACCAGAAGGCTCAACGAATTGGAAGGGAATTAGTGGAGAAGCTCAAGAAATTTATAGACAGGTAAATTAACCCTTTCTCGGACCTGTGATACCTGACTTTTGTTTAAGCAAATATCTTTTGACCATGTTACTTTTGGGACATTGAGTTAGTATAAATATCATACAATTATCTAGAAAGGCAGAAAATTATCAAAACAGTTCTTTCACTGGTGTTTGCAACGATTAGAACTGAATTTTGCTATTGATCTCATGTTGAACAGCAATATAATTTACATTTTTCTGCCTACCACAATCTATTTCATGCTTTTGTCTATGGTAATGCAGGCAAATGTTTGAGATCACCATACAAGCAGCAATTGGTTCAAAGGTTATTGCAAGGGAAACGTAAGATACTTGAAGCTACTTTAATTTAATGTTTTGGTTCAAGATTCTTGTTTACTAAAGTGCTCTGAAACTGCTATGTACATTTTGCTAATTTTTGACAACCTTGCTCTCTAGGTTTCCAAAACATTTTAGTCACTATTCTTTAGCATTTTATTTTCTAGGAAATAAAAACATATAATGGATTTTTAAAGAAAATCTAACTAAACCTTTCTATTGACCTAAAGATCTGACTGGAAATTACTGCCTAAACTTTGGAATGGCTTGACTGTAGTCCTGTTTGGTTGCAGCCCTTGTTTCAATAACAAATGTTCTTCTGCATGGAACCTATATATTGGCTAATTCAGGTTAATTAATAGCATTGGAGAAACAGTGTCTTAGGTGTTAAACAGCTTAACACACGTTCTGTCATATGTACTTTGCTTAGATGCTCTCTTTCACAATTTGCAGTCTGTCAGCAATGCGGAAGAATGTTCTGGCCAAGTGCTATGGCGGCGATATTACTCGGAAGAAGAAGTTGCTAGAGAAGCAAAAGGAAGGCAAAAAACGCATGAAACGTGTGGGATCTGTTGACATCCCTCAAGAAGCATTCCATGAGCTACTGAAGAGTTCTAGCTCAAAGTAGATGTTGTGTTGCAACATGGTTTTAATCTTTGTAGCTGTTCAAACTAGAAATAATTTTGTGGCGGTGACATGCAGTTTCTTCTAGGCATCTTCCGAAGGTGAGTTTTTGATACATTGTTTTGCAGACTGTTATGGTGAAGCTCTGATAGTTTCGGGTTCAAAAATCTATTATCTACTGTTTCAGGCTGTGTCACCGACTCCATTGAGTACATAACAATGGTTCCTGCTAAAACAAGGAAACCAAGCAACACAGCATTTGTTTTTGGGTTCGGTTGGTGCCCTGGGCTTAGGGCTGCAGAGCGTATAGCTTACATTTTTCTTCTGGGGAAGAATCCTTGTAGCGCTGCAGCGGAGACTTTTTGTATCTATTCATTGATGTGTTGGAACTGGAGAACCATCTTTGGATCAGTTTTGGCTGCAACATTCTTTTAGCTTGGAAGTTGATATGAGACCGTGCTGTGTATCGGTACGTCCTTTTATTTAGACTAGTTGAATGCCCGTGCGTTGCCACGGACTACAAAATATTATCAAATGATTTGGCATTACCTCAGAATCATCAATGCTCATATTCGATTCGGACAGCTGAAGTTGACTGATGGCAGCCACACCATTATCATGAACTTAGATTTTTAGATGGAAAAATTGGTTTCTCGACACCGACTTTAGAAATTTATCATTAAAAAATTTTAGTACATTTTAATACCAATGAAAGTATCTCTGTTTAGAATTTTACCACTCCGTCACGTTTTCCTTCCAACTGCCGTCGTCGTCTTTGTTAATCACCGAGCGAGTGCGTGGAGATTGCAGGTAGGGAGACTCTGATGTCGCAGATGAGTCTGATGCAGAGCTGACTCGCCTCCACCCTGGCCTCCATCTTCACATCCATGGGTAGGGATGAAAATAAACAGAAATGGTCGAGAAAATTTGATAACCTCTGTGCATTTCCCAGCGAGAACTTTGGCGCAGCAAAGGCGAAGAAAACGGTGACCAAATATTGGCGTGTGTCTCTCGGTGACGTGTCAACTCATTAGTGATTGCATTAAATATATTGCTTACTTGATTTGTAAGCTAAAAACTACAATATCTCTTGAATCATATATCAGTTTTGTATTCTGTTTAAACTATTGAACTCTTTATAATTAACTCTACAAAACTAGACTAATCAAGATTATATAATACAAAAGATATATTATATATAATTTTTTATACACATAATCATATAAATTTGGTGAAGTTACAATCCAAACATCATTTTACCAACAATTTGGCAATGCCCGTGTTTTAAATTTACCAAGTTTTGGTAAGGTAAGTATGGGTGATAAACCAAACATACCCTAAACAAAGCACCCCGCACAGCAACGTTCAGCCCATCCGGCCTGCTCTCTCCGTTTCTTCCTCCGCTCTCCGCTGTTTCCACTGCTGCCGCCAGAGCATGGCCGCAGACCGCAGGCTCATGCCTTAGCTACAGCTGCCTGCGCGCTCTCTCCGCCGTCTCACCGCCTCTCTACCCACCCCCATTTCTCCCTAGCTCGACGCCAACCTGTCTCGCCGCGCCGCAGCAGCCAACTCTGCACCACCTGTGGATGACCACCGTCGGCGAGCCGACAAACGAGAGCTAGCACTTGAACCGGCGAGATTTCCTTGACGCCCCCGAGCTTCGATCCGGTGTAGTCATGGAATCGTGACCAGATTTTTCAGCGGCTGGCGTGGGATTGTGGGGTGAAGATATGGATTTCTCGACCGGATTGGGCGCAGGATCGAGCTGGGCGACGGCTATCTCAGCGACGGGCACGGCGACCATTCTATATGGCGCTCTGCGGCTTCGATTGGCGACTCATGCGACGTGGAGGAGCAACGGAATGGCGGGACCGCGAGGTGATGCAAGCTGCGCTTTGGTCGGCAATGGCACGTGGCTCTGTGGAGAAGAAAAGGAAAAAGGGAGCAGAACGGGGGGCTACCGTGTGAGGCGGGGGCGGCGGATGAGGCGATGGCTGCACCTGCAGAGGCATCGTGGCACTCAAAGCTTCGCGAAGAGGCGCGACCCGGGAGGTAGGAGGCGGCGACAGGGAGAGAGGCTGGGGCGGCGCGGTTGAGAAGGAGGCGCCAGCGGTGGGGGGCCAAGAGGAAGGAGGCGGCGGGGTGGGGATCGATGGGGCGCCAATCTGGGCCGTCCGATGGCCGTCAACGGATCCGTTCGTGACAGAAAGGTGACACTCACCAAACAATACTTTTATGGTAGTAGTAGATATTTTTAGCAATGCCTGAATTATGCACTTACTTGTATACTGAATCGATATGAATATATTATACACGTAAAAGAATGTGGATTGAATAAATATGTTCTTATGGTGACACTTCTTGGTTTCTTGTGACATTTGCATGAGGCATAGTTTGTGGCGATGTGCAAGCCAATTCTTTCTTGCGAGAACGAGGAAAAAAGATGAAATAAAAGAGATTTGCACCAGCCGGGAATCGAACCCGGGTCTGTACCCTGACCACACTGGCAGTGCTGGAATGAACGATACAATATTTTATCGATCTAAATTTGTACAGCGCCGCTGAAGCTAGAAACGCATCCAGTTCCCATCTCTACGGACGCCTTGCCCGGCCAGGGCACCGGCGCGGTTGAGCCCAACCGGTCAACCGCCTCCCTCACTCGGTCACTCCCCAGCCTTCTCCCGGGGACCGTCGGGGGGCTCCTCCCATGGAGATCTCCCGCCTCCTGCTTGTCCTCCACGCCTTCGCCACGCTCGCCATGCCAGCTGCCGCACGAGGTGGCCACGATCCGTCAGGTGTGTCTCCCTCTCACTTCTCTATACGTGCCTGCAGCGCCATACTGCCGCTTGTGTTGGCACGCCAATGAGGTGGGGCAGTGGTGCCGTGTGACGATATTAGAACTCAGCAAAAATGACTCTAGTCTTTCTAGAACCGGCGGGATCGGCCTGAAGCTCGCTAGCTTTGGAGGATGCAGATCCCTCTAATTCGTTCCATTCTGGTGGAATTGATAGTCTGGCGATTGTCGAAGGGTCTAGTTCCTGGAATCTAATTGTTTTGGTAGAGCTAGATTCTGTGTCTATTGGGGGGTAAACAGAGTCCTGCATGTACATATATGGGCATTGTGCGCTTGGCTCATCTAATTTACCTACTCTGGAAAGCATGACTAGCGTGTTGACTGTGGCTAGATCATGTAGTTAGCTTATTGAAACCCTTAAAAAATTGGAATACTTTGACGTGTTACTATATGTTTATGCATATATATACGTTTATCTGATCTTTTTAGCATCCCTTTAAGAATGTCTATTTATATTTAATTAGGAATTTCTTTTCTCAGGTTTGCTCATTAGTTGACATTTTTTAGATTTTTTTTCTATATTACTTCAACATTTTCATGCACCATGTTTAAGTATACTTCATTATGTTGGCTTCAATTTTCAGCATGAATGAATGACAATTGCTTTTACTTACGCAGTTACAGACGTACCTAATGTTGCATTTGTTGACCAGGTACTATTGATGGAAATCATGGATTATTTTCACGTAACCTGCTTCAGGATAAGCCACATATCACGTATGTTCTAACCTAAAGCTTTGACTTCTTTTTATGTGGCTACATTGCATGACAATATTTATTGACTAGGCTGTCTATGGGTTTGAAACAAAATTTAGGGAAGAAATGGCCCGTGGATATATGAGTAACCATGAACTTGAGAAAGCTATACATGCCTTTGGAAGTCGTTGCCCTAATATCTCCAGGATATACAGGTACATGATGTATACAATAGAATTGAAAGTATTTACTGATTGCTATGTAGATGCAAGATTTATATGTTGTCACATTGATGGGTAAGAGCAAATGACAAAACGGAAATGAAAAGATTTCAAAATAAAATTAATAAAAATGTCTAATTTGAAATAGAAAGTTTGTTCACAATACAGTATATGTATATAATTCTATTGTAGATTTATAAATTGTCCCATTTATAAATGGGCCATTGCGCCCAGTAGCAGAAATCTTAATCATTGTCACAGTTTGTGACTTGATATTGTGTTTGTCCTCAGCTTTGTAATGTATCATTCTTCGTTATCGATTCATTCTTCCTTTTTTCTTTCGCTCCAGTTAGATCATGTATTTGCACTCCTTTTACCTATTGTTTCTTCTCTCTTTGAGGGATTACACGAACCTGTTATCAGCATTGGAAAGAGTGTGAATGATTTCCCATTGGTATGTTAAATTAATGATTGTGTTACTTGCCATGTTTTGCTAAGTGTCAATATTTTATACTGGGGAACTTTTCTGGCTGCTGTTGTAGTGGGTGATTGAAATATCAGACAAGCCTGGGCAAAGAGAAGCTGAGCCAGCATTCAAGGTTTGTGGAGCCACTTTAAGAATCAGTTTTTGTAAGAAACCACCAATATTATGATCCCAAGTTGCCAGTTATTCATCTGATTCTATATTACTTAAATTAAATTTTAATTGGTGGAGAGCTGCATATGTTTTATTACTCTAATCTCAGTTTTATGGCATCATTAATGTATATACAATGCAATTTGTGCTGCACGTTTTCAGTTCATTGGAAATGTTCATGGTGACGAGCCTGTTGGAAGGGAGGTTCTTATGCATCTTGCTAATTGGCTGTGTGATAACTACCTTAACGATCTGTTGGTACGCAAGATCCCTCTGTTGCAAGTTGCTCTTTGTTGACCATGGAGTTACCACCTGCTAAACTCCTGTGATTTGGTTTCATGATAATTTCACACAATCTTAGAAATTATCATGTAAAAAAATTGGAAAAACATCATATGAAATATTCTTAGAGAAATTTAAACAGGAAGTTAATTCTAAAGCATGTGTTTACATAAGTTGCAATATAAATATATAATTTCCAACATTAAGACACTGCATTCAATTTTTGTAAACTATGTTGCATGGCACAGTATATTCCCATTAATCTGTAGATATAAGTGCCAGTATATGGTAAATTAACAGTTTGATGAATTTATATAGGCAACTCGCATTGTGGAGAATATCCACCTTCATATACTTCCAACTATGAACCCAGATGGATTTGCTCTTAGATGGCGTGGTAATGCAAACAATATTGATCTCAACAGAGATTTTCCTGACCAAGTGGGTACTCCATTCTGTTGTACCATTTTTCCTTATGAAAGCTTCTACTATGTACGTTGTACTTCACCTTTCTTATCCGTTCAATTGACATAGCCACAATTTATAGTTCTTCTCTGTCAACAACGATATCAACTACAGACAACCTGAAACTAAAGCAATTATGAACTGGGTAAATCAAGAACACTTCACGGCTTCTGCTAGCTTGCACGGGGTAACCATTCTCACCTACCACAGTTATGTGATTTCATTTCTCTTGTTGAAATGAGGCCCTATAAGGCTATGATTTCCTCTTATTTGAAATTTTCAGGGTGCTCTTGTTGCCAATTACCCATGGGATGGAACTAGAGATAAAAGGTGATCCTCACTTTTACTAACTAAATTTCAAATAACTTGTGATGTGATGATATGCACATATCTTGAATGTTATCTGTTGCTGTTGAAACATAGCAATGCAAACTTCCGAAATATTCTATACTTCTCATGAACCAAGATATTTAGGAGTATTCTAGAGCTAGTACTATGATACTAGAGCTAGTACTATAATAAGTTTAGAATAGTGTGAAATCTAGATATTTTGTTGAAATGTTCTAGGATATGTACACTTGTCATAATGTCATGGCTCACCTAGGTCTATAAATAGAGAGCCACCCACCTTCCATGTCATATATATCCAAGGCATGGTTGAGAGTGCTAGGTAGAGAAGTGTGTGAGAGAGCAAGAGAGTAGCCACCTCAAAGTATTGTGTACCCTCTTGTGTAAAATAGTTAAGTTATAATAAAGCCTTATTAGTATAAGTGCCAGTCTCTCACTTTAGCCAAATAATATAGTTATAGGTCCTCATTAGTGGCTATATTGGTCACCAATCCTCAACAATTGGTATTAGAGCAAGGCGGTCCGGGACCGTCATTTGGAGGCTGTCTTGGGGAGCACATAGTGCTTACCATGTTTGGTGATATATCGAGGCACTAGGGAGGAGATTATGTCGGTGCACAGTCTGGGACTGTGAAGCTTATTGGTCTGGGACCAAGAGAAGCTTATTGGCGTTGGACGTCAATCACCATGGTGGATCTTACTAGTGCAAGCAATGGGATCAAGAAGCTCAATAGCCACAACTATGGCTATTGGAAGACCTGCATGGAGTCCTACTTGCAAGGTCAGGATTTATGGGAGGTCATTGAAGGAACCAAGACAAGCTCTCCAACAAAGGAGAGTGCTTTGCGGAAGTGGCGCGTGAAAGCCGGCAAGGCTATGTTCATTCGGAAGACTACAATTGAAGAGGACCTATTGGAGCACATCCGAGATGCTGAGACTCCAATGGCTGCTTGGGAGACATTGGGGAAATTATTCTTGAAGAAGAACGAAGCACGCCTCCAGCTATTGGAAAATGAGCTATCAGGTATCTCTCAAGGAACTATGACTATAAGTCAATATTTGACAAAAGTTAAATCTATTTGTCGAGAAATATCTCAACTTGAGCCGGAGGAGAAGGGGAGTGAGGCCCGTATGAAAAGAATTATCATCCACGGCTTAAGATCTGAGTATAATGGGTTTATTGCCGCTGTAAGGGGCCGGCCTACTCAACCTTCATTAGTTGAGCTGGAAAATCTGTTGGCTAATCAGGAGGAGTTAGCTGAACAGATGGGGAGTATTACTGTGAAGGATGAAAAGGAGGCACTCTACACTAATAGGAAGAAGGGTCCTCCTCGGCAACAAGAAAGGTCCAAGCTAAGGTGGGCAGAAGGTGGCAAGCCTCATCCAAAGGGAAGAAGTACCACTTTAGAGGGAGCACAAGGCAAGAGAAGACCGGCAACATATGAGGAAGCAAAATGATGGTTGCTTCAATTGTGGTAAGAAAAGCCACTTTGCTCAAGATTGTTGGTTTCTAAAGAGGCGTTTTGAAGGAAACACGGCCACCACCACAATGAAGAAAAGGGAGGAGGAGACACCACCCAGTGAAGAAGAATGGGATGCTTGATGGAATAAGTCTAGTGCAGGCGTGTTATGCTTTTCGCTTTAGCATCTTAGAGTAGCTTTTCAGCTTTATGTTTTATCATCTTAGACTAGCTTTTCAGCTTTATGTTTTAGCATCTTAGACTAGCTTTTTAACTTTATGATTTACCATCTTAGACTAGCATCTTAGCATATGCTTGGCTGCTCACCAGCCTATATATATGTATCTTGAATCCCTCAAATTGGTTATGGCTTTCTAGTAAGTGAGAAACATAAAGAAAATTGCTCCAACACAGAGTGTCATCCCTCACAATGCGAGTATTGTCCCTAACAATTGGCATTAGAGCCGTATGGTTCTGTGATCTATCCAATTTCATCCGTGATTCTCTCTAGCGGAGGCGTCGGTCTCCCTGCTCGACTCCCCCGTCGGCCCCTGTGCTCTACCGGCAGCCAGCGACTCAGCGGCTTTTTCCTAGTGCAGTAGCAACCTCCGCGACTCTTCCTCGCTAGCGGCGTGCCATGTCCGCAGGAGGCTCTCACCGCTCGGTCGCCTCGAGCGTGCGACGTCGGTAGGAGGCCGACCTCGCTGCGGCAGAGGAGCGCGAGCGGGTGG
>BCLH01003330.1:18625-32325 GCA_001602315.1 Zoysia pacifica
GCGTGGACGTGCCGAGGGTGACGCCCGCGGAGGCGCCCAGAGCGGCGCCGTCGACGAGCGCAGGGCAGCACGAGACGACATATGCCGCAACTGTGGCAGGCCTGGCCATTGGGCCAGAGATTGTCGACAGACGAGGCGCGGTCAGGCTCACGTCGCACAGGCTGAGCAGGAGCATCCGGCTCTGCTCCTAGCACACGGGAGCATCGACCTACCTCCAGCAGCATCGGCCGCAACAGCTGTTCTCAATCTCGATGAGTCGAGGGCACACGGCTTCCTCGGTGATGGCTCCAACGACGACAAGATCGACGGCTGGTTTTTCGACAGTGGTGCCACTCATCACATGACGGGTCGCAGGGAGTTCTTCTCTGACCTGAACGTCGACGTGCACGGCTCCGTCAAGTTCGACGACTCTTCGGCTGTGGACATCAGGGGCATTGGCTCTATTGTCCTCGTCGTCAAGACTGGCGAACACCGACTCCTCACTGGAGTGTACTTCATCCCTGCACTATGGAACTTAATCATCAGGCTGGGTCAGCTGGAAGAGAATGGCTTGCGCATGGAGATCAAAGCTGGAATCATGAGGATCTGGGACCGTCATCGTCGACTTTTTGCTAAGGTAAACAGAGGTATCAATCGTCTCTACGCCCTCAATGTGCAGGTGGCGCAGCCCGTGTGTCTCGCAGTCCGCTGCAATGACAACGTTTGGCTGCGGCACGAGCGCTTTGGGCACTCAACTTTGAGGCCCGGAAGCAGCTTGGCGACAAAGAGATAGTGCAGGGCATGCCGCGGGTCAAGCATGTGGAGCAGCTCTGCGACACCTGCGTCCTCACCAAGCAGCGGCGACTCTCGTTCCCTCGTCAGGCCAGTTTTCAAGCCAAGAAAAAACTAGAGCTGGTGCACGGTGATCTCTGCGGTCCCGTGACACCGGCCACACCTAGAGGCCGACGCTACTTTCTGCTACTCGTTGACGACGTGTCCCGCTACATTTGGGTATACCTCCTCGACACCAAGGCGGCAGCAGCTGATGCTATCAAGCGTCAGCTGGCTACGGCAGAGGAGTGCAGCTGCAAGTTTCGAGTGTACGCACCGACAACGGCGGCGAATTCACGGCGGCTGAGTTCGCGTCATACTGCGCTGACGAGGGGATTCAGCGCCACTACTTCGCGCCGTACAGCCCGCAGCAGAACGGCGTCGTTGAACAGCGCAACCAGACGGTGGTGGGGATGACCCGAACCCTCCTCAAGCAAAGGGGGATGCCGGCCATCTTCTGGAGAGAGGCGGTGGTGACAATCGTCTACATTCTCAACCGCTCGCCCACCAAGGCGCTCGACGGCAGGACGCCGTACGAGGCTTGGCATAGACGCAAGCCGGCGGTTGCCCACCTGCGCGTCTTCGGCTGCCTCGTGTTCGTCAAGGAGCTTGGCGACGTCGGCAAGGAGCACTTCGGGAGTGTTCTATCGGCTACGCGGAGGGCACGAAGGCCTACCGCATCCTTGACCCGAAGACACAGTGTGTGCGCACGACGCGCGACATTGTGTTCGACGAAGGGCGAGGTTTGGCGTGGGGCAAGATGGTGGACGACGGCTCGACTCTGGCGTACGACTTCACCGTCGAGTACGTCCACTTCGAGGGAGTTGGGGGAGTGAGTAGCTCTTCTTCGCCAAGCGCGCCTACCCCAGTCCTCGAGCCTCCACCGACTCCAGCGACTGTGACGCTGGCTGCGACGAGTTTCCCACTGCCACCACCACAGCCGGCCACGTCACGCTCTTCGACGTCGACAGCTACTCCTTTAGGCACGTCTACACCAGCACCTGCTCATGTCGAGCACAACCCGGTGGAGTTCGCTACTCCGCTCCCTCACGACAAGGAGCGTGTCGACGCGTACCTCTACGGCGAGCCGTGGAGGTATCGCACGATGAAGGACCTTCTCGGCAACGCACTGGTGTCGGGACTAGTGCCTCACGACCTGCAGGCACAGTTGCATCTTGCGTGCGACAACGGAGAGCCTCGCTCCTTCGCTGAGGCTGAGTGACACGCGACAGAGCGCGCTGCGATGAAGCTAGAGATGGATACGGTTGAGAGGAACCGTACTTGGAGCTCGCTGACTTTCTTCCTGGACACCGCGCGATCACTCTTAAGTGGGTGTTCAAGCTGAAGAAGGATGAGGTCGGTGTCATCGTCAAGTACAAGGCTCGCTCGGTGACACGCGGGTTTGTACAGCAGGAGGGGATCGGCTTCGACGATGCCTTCGCTCCCATTGCACGGATGGAGTCCGTGCGTCTCCTTGTGTTGGCTGCCCAGGAGGGCTGACGCGTCCACCACATGGATGTCAAGTCGGCGCTTCTCAACGACGATTTGAAGGAGGAGGTCTACGTGCACCAGCCGTCGGGATTTGTCATCTCCGGCAAGGACGGAAAGGTGCTGCGCTTGCGCAAGGCCCTCTACGGCTTGCGGCAGGCACCACGGGCGTGGAACGCCAAGCTGAATTCTACGCTGAAGGGGATATGTTTCGAGTAAAGCCCGCACGAGACGGCCATCTACCGACGGGGCAACGGCGGCAATGCCCTGTTGGTGGGTGTCTATGTTGATGACTTGGTTATCACAGGCAACAAGGATGCGGATGTGGCAGCGTTCAAGGAGGAGATGAATGCCACCTTCTAGATTAGTGACTTGGGGCCTCTCTCCTTCTACTTAGGGATCGAGGTGCACCAGGACAACTTCGGCATCACACTTCGATAGACCGCCTACATCAAACACATCGTTGAGTTAGCTGGGCTCATCGACTGCAACCCAGCTCTCACTCCGATGGAGAAGAGGCTGAAGCTCAGCCGTGACAGCACGACAGAGGAGGTGGATGCCACGCAGTACCGGCGCCTTGTGTGAAGCCTTCGCTACCTCGCCCACACGCGGTCGGACTTGGCGTTCTCCGTCGGCTACGTCAGTCGGTTCATGCAGCGACCGACGACGGAGCACCAGTAGGCCGTCAAAAAGAATCATCCGTTATGTTGCGAGGACTTTTGACCACGGCCTCTACTACCCGAGGTGTCCCGGGACGGCACCTTTCGTCGGGTACAGCGACAGTGACCACGCCGGCGACATCGACACCAGCAAGAGCACGAGCGGGGTGTTCTTCTTTTTCGGCAAGTGCCTTGTTAGCTGGCAGTCGATCAAGCAGCAGTTGGTGACCTTGTTCAGCTGCGAGGCTGAGTACATAGCGGCTTCCACCGCTTCAACTCAGCCGCTCTGGCTCGCTCGGCTGCTTAGTGATCTCCTTGGTAGAGACGCTGAAGCAGTGGAGCTCAGAGTGGACAGCAAGTTCGCTCTGGCTTTAGCAAAGAACCATATCTTGCGCAGTAAGCACATCAGAGTGAAGTATCACTTCATTCGAGACTGCTTGGAGGAAGAGAGCGTCAGGGCAAGCTACATCAACACTAAAGACCAACTTGCTGATCTTCTCACCAAGTCCCTTGGTAGGATAAGTTTCAGGAGCTTCACGTCAGAATTGGGATGATTCAAATCTCACAGAAGACGACGCACAAGACTTAGAGAGAGAATGATGAAATAAGTCTAGTGCAGACGTTTCATGCCTTATACTTTACGCTTTATGCTTTTCGCTTTAGCATCATAGACTAGCTTTTCAGCTTTATGTTTTAGAATCTTAGACTAGCTTTTCAGTTTTATGCTTTAACATCTTAGACTAGTATCTTAGCATATGTTTGGCTGCTCACCAGCCTATATATATGTATTCTCAACCTTTCAGGTTGTTCATGGCATTCTAGTGAGTGAGAAACATAGAAAAAATTACCTCAACACAGAGTGTCATCCTTCACAATGCGAGTATTGTCCCTAACAATGCTGAAGCTAGACTTTCTCTAAAAGTTGCTGAAGAATAGTTGGAGGAGGACATGGAGGCTTCTGCTTTTGCAGCAACTACTAGTCCAGGACTAAATTATAAGGAGGATTGGATTATTGATTCCGGGTGCTCAAATCACATGAGTAGTGATTACAAGAAGTTAGAGAATATGGCTGACTATAAGGGAAGGTGAGTGGTACTAACGGCTGATAACTCAAGGCTTTCTATCTCTCATATTGGGAAAGCCATTATTCTAAGGTATGGTCCTCATCAACTCCAACTCGAAAAGGTTTATCATGTTCCAGGATTGAAGAAGAACCTGCTGTCTGTGCCACAATTGACAGTAGAGGGAAAGTACATTCTTTTTGGGCCAGATAAAGTATCTATATTTGAACAAGTGGAGGTGATTGGAACACCAGTCATAGAGGGAAAGAAGAGGCAATCAATTTATGTACTCTCCGCTGAGTCCGCATATGTGGATAGGACCCGGAGGAATGAGATGGGTGATCTCTGGCATGCACGCCTTGGGCATGTGAATTACAAAAAGTTGAGAGAGATGATGAGGAAGCAAGTGTTGAAGGGACTTCCTCAAGTAGACATCCGAACAGACATAGTCTGTGCTAGTTGTCAATATGGCAAGACCCACCAATTGCCATCCAAAGAGTCAGAGCACCGGTCTAAGACAATATTGGAGCTCATACACTCGGATGTATTTGGTCCAGTCAAGCGAACATCTCTTGGTGGAATGAGGTATATGGTTACTTTCATTGATGACTTCGCAAAGTATGTATGGGTTTATTTTATGAGAAAAAAGTCTGAGACCTTTACAAAATTCAAGGAGTTCAAAGCAAATATAGAAGGTGAACTCAACATGAAAATCAAGTGCTTGCGCACTGATAATGGGAGTATTTATCCACTGAGTTTAACATCTATCTTAACGAGCATAATATTAAAAGACAATTGACTTGCCCTCATACTCCACAACAAAATGGAGTAGCAGAGAGGAAGAATTGTCATCTTGCAGAATCTTGTCGAAGTATGCTCCATGTCAAGAATGTTCTTGGAAGATTTTGGGCCGAGTGTATGAGGACAGCAACTTATGTAATTAATAGGCTACCACAACATAAGTTGGGATTCAAGTCTCCTCATGAGATGCTATGGAAGGTAAAACCGGTAGTCAGCCACTTGAAGGTATTTGGCTGCGTCTGCTATGTATTTGTGCCAGATTATATGAGAAACAAGTTTGAAAAGAAAGCAGTCCGATGCATCTTTGTTGGATACGATGATGCACGAAAGGGTTGGAGGTGTTGTGATCCAACCACAGAAAAGTGCCACACATCAAGGAATGTGGTGTTTGATGAAGCTTTTACATGGTGGCCTCCAAAGAAAATTGAGATAGCAGAATCTCTTAACTTGGAGGAGGTTCTAGAAGGAACCAAAGAGGGCGAACAAGAGGAGATGGAACCAATTTCAACTAATGACAAAGCAGAGTCTCCAAGCAAGGCTAAAGACCCTTGGAACACCGGAGTGAACCAAGCAACCATGGAGGAGCCTCACCAACAACTGGAGCCCAAAGAGCCTACAAAAGGATTGCTGAAAACATATAAGCGAAGGAATAAACCAAGGTATGCTAATGCTGCTCTTGTTGATGATTCTATATCTATTGAGCCATCCACTTATGAAGAAGCAGCACAAGACCCAGAGTGGCTTAAGGCTATGAAGCACGAGATCAAAGCACTAAATGAAAATCAAACATAGGACTTAGTACCTAGGCCAAAGGATGTGAAACCCATATCTTGCAAATGGGTTTACAAAGTAAAGACTCGTCCAGATGGCTCAATTGAAAGGTATAAAGCTCGACTTGTTGTTAGGGAATTCTCTCAAGATTATGGTCTAGATTATGAAGAAACATTTAGTCCTGTGGCTAAAATCACAACTGTCTGAGTATTACTTGCATTAGCAGCTTGCAAGTCTTAGAAGTTGTGGCAGATGGATGTCAAGAATGCTTTCCTACATGGCGAACTTAACAAGGATATCTACATGGAGCAACCAAAAGGATTCGAGAGCAAGATCCATCCCGGGTACGTGTGCAAATTGAAGAAGGCTCTTTATGGCTTGAAGCAGGCTCCAAGGGCGTGGTATGGGAAAATCAGTGAGTTTCTCATATATAGTGGATTTACAGTTGCCCCATCAGATTCTAGCTTATTTGTAAAGACAAAGAATGGAAGATTGGCAATAGTCCTTGTCTATGTTGATGATTTGATCATCATTGGAGACTACGTTGAAGAGGTTCAAAGGACAAGAAAAAATCTCTCAGTACGATTTCAAATGAAGGAGCTAGGAGAGCTAAAACACTTTCTTGGACTTGAGGTAGAGTTTATGAAGGGTGGGTTATTTCTAGGCCAACAAAAATATGTTAAGGATCTTCTTCAAAGGTATGGCATGCTTGACTGCAAACCTATCTCTACTCCTATGGATCCAAATGTAAGGCTGAGAGAAGATGAAGGGAAAAACCTAGAGGATGCTACCATGTACCGACAAGTGGTCGGTAGTCTTATCTATCTCACACTAACTCGACCAGATATATCTTACCCTGTTGGTGTGGTTAGTCGGTATATGAGCAAACCGAAGAAGCCTCATCTTGATGCAGCCAGGCGTATCCTTAGGTATGTTAAAGGCACCATTAACTTTGGTATTCTATATAAAAAGACAGAAGAATGTCAAATACTTGGGTACTGTGATGCCGACTATGCTGGAGACTGTAGCACAAGGAGGTCAACAACTGAATACTTTTGTAGTCTCGGATCAGGAGCCATATCATGGTGCAGCAAAAGGCAACCTACTGTGGCACTGTCCAGTACGGAAGCCGAGTATCGTTCAGTAGCAACAGTAGCACAAGAAAATAGTTGGCTCAAGCAGTTGATGAAGGATCTTCATCAACCAACAGAGTATCAAGTAAGGATCTACTGTGATAATCTGTCATCTATTCGGTTGGCAGAAAATCCAGTCTTTCATGCAAGGACCAAACATATAGAAGTCCAATACCACTACATAAGAGAAAAGGTCCTTGAAGGTGAAATTGAGATAGTGCCTATCAAGACTGATGAGCAAACTGCTGACATTCTCACGAAGGGTCTCAACAAGGCCAAGTTTGAGAAGTTTCGAGAGGCACTCGGTATAGTCTGCAAGACAACAAGGGAGGAAGTTTGCCTTGAGGGGGAGTGTTGAAACATAGCAATGCAAACTTCCGAAATATTCTATACTTCTCATGAACCAAGATATTTAGGAGTATTCTAGAGCTAGTACTATGATACTAAAGCTAGTACTATAATAAGTTTAGAATAGTGTGAAATCTAGATATTTTGTTGGAATATTCTAGAATATGTACCCTTGTCATAATGTCATGGCTCACCTAGGTCTATAAATAGAGAGCCACCCATCTTCCATGTCATATATATCCAAGGCATGGTTGAGAGTGCTAGGTAGAGAAGTGTGTGAGAGAGCAAGAGAGTAGCCACCTCAAAGTGTTGTGTACCCTCTTGTGTAAAATAGTTAAGTTGTAATAAAGCCTTATTAGTATAAGTGCCAGTCTCCCACTTTAGCCAAATAATATAGTTATAGGTCCTCATTAGTGGCTTTCTTTGATTTGCTGTATGTTCAGATCTAATGTCTTGGGCCACAATGTTCTTTTGTGCTTGATTTCACACTTCTAACGTTTTAAACAAAGCTTTTACTGATTTTAGCAAACAATATTATGGATGTCCTGATGATAAGATGTTCCGGTACATGGCATCAGTGTATAGTAAGTCACACCACAACATGTCTTTGAGCAAAGAATTCGAAGGAGGGATTACAAACGGAGCATTCTGGTAAATAAACAATATCTTTCTGTTCACAACCAATCTCAAAGTTTCTTTGTGAACTATAAGTCTTTTGTTTGTGATTCAGGTATCCAATCTATGGGGGTATGCAAGACTGGAACTATATACATGGAGGTTGCTTTGAGTTAACTCTGGAAATTAGTGACAACAAGTGGCCAAAAGCTGCTGAGGTATTGCTGTATAGTAATTTATCTCCTTGCTCTTGTTGCTGACGGTTTGACAATTATTTTTGTTCTTTGTTTCTTCTAATATTTTACTACAGCTTCCTGTTATCTGGGAGCACAATAGGATGAGTATGCTCAATCTTGTTGCGAGCCTCGTAAAGGTAATTTTGCATAAGTTAAATCAAGTAATATAGAATTAGAACTCGAATTTGGACTAGAGGTTCCCTTAAAAAATTTTTGGACCAGAGGAATTGTTGATCAGTAAAAAATTGTGGGGTTTTGACCCTGCCATTGTTGCTTATTTAAGTCTGGTACATATTGTTAGATTTAAACCAAAAGTTGAGGCAGTGTCACCCGTTCATTCTTAGCCCCATGATCCGGGAGCAGTCACTAAGATATGTTGTAGTTCTCCTATCATCCGCTGGAATCTTTTTTTCTTTTTTTTATGCTTCAATCTGAAAATGATACCAGAATTTAATAGTCTGTCCCACCGTGTTGACTCAAACTTCAGTCAGGAATTCATGGAAGGATATTTGCAGCAGATACTGGCCAACCTATACCTGGTACAGTAATGATAAAGGGAATTGATTCCAAGGTGAGGTATTAGTGACCTTATCAGCAATTTAACGTTTAGAGTAGTTTGTGTAAATACAAAAGTTAGCATACTTCATGATAATGTTTTCGAACTTATCATTTGAGACCTAATCCTTGAATTTTAATTGTTTTTAGGTTAGCGCTGACATCACTTTTGGAGATTACCATCGAATTGTTGCACCTGGTGAGAAGTATGAAGGTAAATTATTTATTTAGTGTCTCATATTTGACAATTTTTTTTTCATTTGTTTTCTACTCCTTATTTTACCTATGGTATGAAAAGTAAACCATTGCTATTCCCCCTACACAATCATGTGGCATGTATGTCCTTCCTCCTGGCAGTTGTTGCATCAATGGAAGGCTTCCTACCGAAAGCTACACGGATTGTGATGCTGGATGAGGAAGCAGTGAACCTGGATTTCATATTGGATCCAAACAGACCCGATGGGCAGATGAAGCTGCTCCATAACGACTGTGGTTGCCGCTGCGACGATGACAAGCCGTTCCACGTACAAGGACCTCACCTCGGGCTATACGTTCTTGTTTCGTTCGTGCTCCTGACATTCTATTTGCTCTTCAAGAGGAAATCCGCATCGAGGTGGCTAACATATAGATACTCCACCAGAAGGCCTATTGCTGTATAACAATTAAAGAATCTTTGTGCCATACACACAGTTTTGTAACATACTAGTCTCACTAAACTGTGCTGTTGATGTACAAGGATAACCAATGTACCATGGAGACATGGAAGTTTTGCGGCCTCAGTTTTGTTCAGTTTGTATAACTACATAGATATACATGTTTGGTGATTTCAAATAAGGAAATTTTGGAGATTGCAGGAGTTTGGTGTTACCTTGGGTACATTTTTCAACCACACGAATGCTTGTTTAACATTTCCATAGGTCAGTTATTCCACGCCGACGAGATTTTGAGCAGCAAGATCCCAGGTGAAAATGAAGAGGAGATCCTTTTAGTTTCACGCGTCTTTCTTCAATCTTCACTATCATTCCAATGGGCTGATGAGATGAACAAAAAATCGTAAATGCCCCGTCGAATATGGAAGTTCCAACATCACTGTCATGATTTGTGCCCACACGCCGCACCGTGCTTGCTCTGCCCACCGGCTCCAAGACGGATGCTTTGCTTTGAGCAAGGAATATAATCCGTTTGTTAGGCGCGCCGCGGCCAAGTTGGGAACGAAACCGGGACGCATGAATCGGTGTTTGGGGCGCCGAGGCTCCGATACGAAAGCGAAGCGATTCCTGAGGACGACAGAGCGCAGCACTGCTCTGTCGCAGTCGCATAACCAAGGTTTCGTCACAAGGACGGCGGCATCTCTGCTCTGACAGCGCAAGGCATATGGATACGTACGCGATAATTCCTAAAATTGCACTTCATTGCCATTCGTCAATTTGTAATCGTCTTGCCATCTGGGTCTTCCATTTTGTTCTTAAATTCATATTTGCGTGCTTTGTTTTTTTTTTAATTTAAACATCACGATCAATGCAAATGAACAATATATAATCATTTGGGTTTATTTTATGAAACGGCCTGAATTGCTTGCTTCTCAACCATACTCCATTTCATTCTGTCGGATCGGATCAACTAGTATGACGGGTACTCTGCCTGTTACGTCTCCAAAAACTCTTCCCCTCTACGGGAAGAAGATCAGGCCGTCCGTCGATCAGCACGTCGCGGGCGTTTCGTTATTCCTCCTCCTCATGGCGTCCTGCTACCACTCTGCCTAACCACAAGAACACGCGAACTATTACAGAGCCGGGGACTGCTTCTCCTTGCTCAGTCAGCGCCGTCGTCGTCGTCTTCCTCTTCTACGCGACCTCTTCTGCTGCTTCTGCTGCTGGTCAGAGTACCCGTCTACTGCATGCTAGCTCGGCCTCCTCTTCAGGGCTGCTGAACTTTCCATTGCGACGCCGCCACGGCCTCGGCCACGCTGAAGAACAGGCGGTCGGATCCGAACGCCTCGCCCACCGCCGAGTTGAACATCCGCTCCGCCACGGAGCCGACTGGGTTGGCGAGAACCAGCTGCGAAATGAACGCGAAGCTCATGTCATGTGCTGAATGAACTCTGTTGAATGAGGCAGGCACGTGAAAGGAAGCTTCAGCAGCAGCGTCTCTGTTGCTGTTAGAAACTTAGATGTGTGCGTACCTCGATGTGTCTTTTGTCCAGGTTCTTCTTCAGCTCCGACAGCGCGTCTAGGCCGCTCGTGTCGATCGCCGACACAGCTGCAAGATGATTGAGTTCTCTCATGTCAGTCGAATCCGTTTTAAAAAGTTTTTATGGTGATTTGAACTGTAGAACTGTACTAGCAGCTAAGATTTTGATTTGGAAGCAGAGTCAGAGTGAGTGACGTACCACTCATGTCGAGGACGACGCATCGGATGGAGCTCTGGTTCGCCTTGAGCGCCTTCTCCTCCTCGTCGCGGAGGAACCTCATGGTCCGCTCGACGAGGTACATGGAGTTGGAGAAGTAGATCGCGGACTCGACGCCGACGATGAGGAAGCCCGGGACCCTCACGGCCTCCCTGTACTGCGCGACGCTGCGGTAGCTCTTCGTCCCGGGGACGAGCCCCTTGACCACCATGTTGGGCCGCGTGACCTGCAGCAGGATCTTGAACAGCGAGATGCCGACGGCGATGGCGAGGCCCATCTGGACGGACACGAGGAGGACGCCGAAGAAGGCCGCCATGCACGCCAGGAAGTCCAGCTTGTCCACCTTCCACAGCTTGGCGGCGCCGCGCACGTCGATGAGCCCGATCACCGCCGTGATGATGATCGCGGACAGGATCAAGTTCGGGGTGTAGTGGAACAGCGGCATCAGGAACAGGAGCGTCACCAGCACCGCCGCCGCCATCACGATGTTCGAGAGCGCCGTCTTGCAGCCGGCGCTGTAGTTCACAGCCGACCGCGAGAACGACCCCGTCGTCACGTAACAGGACGCGCACGACCCGGCCATGTTCATGATGCCGATGGCCATCATCTCCTTGTTGCCGTCGACCTGGTAGTTGTTGATGGACGCGAATGTCCTGCCGACTGCAATCCCCTCCTGCATCAAGAAATTCGTGACTATCAGGGATAGTTTCAAAGTTCAAGCATTAGTATTCCAGATATTTGAGTAAAACTCATCAAATTTGATTTTCCATATATAGTTCTTACTGTTAGGGACAGGATGCCGGTCATTATCCCAGTCTTGATAGTCAGGGCGACGTAGGAGCCACTGAACGTGAGCATGTTGGCTGAAGGAGGGTTCACTCCCCTAGGGAGAGTGCCAATCTGTTTCAAAACAAATTATATTTACAGATGAATTAGTAAATGCTTTTCGACTTCTGAATTAAGGTGTCGCAGCATGCAGCTGGTTCAGCTAGGCTCATACTGAAGCTGAAGATACTTACAACGCTGATGCTATGAGATTTCCAGATGAACGAGAGGACGGTGGACACGATCACTGAGGCCAGAGGAGCACCTGCGGAAACCCAGAAAAGTTTCGGATTCCTCGCGCTCTGAAAGATTGAAGAAACAGTGAATCAGGTGCGTTCTCGATCAGTTTAACTGCACATAATTGGTTGGTTGCATGACTGAATGAAGACAAAAAAGCTCAAATCAAAATTATTTGAATTTTTTTCATGTCAAAAGCTGGTCATTTGGAGGCCCCATGACCATCTTTGAAGATTTTTCAGGAATGGTCCCAGGACAGGCGAATTCCTGAACTGAAGCTTTTAATCATAGCAAGCAATAAGGATTCAGGCACACGGGCATAGTATATTTAAACAAAACTATTGCCACTTGTTGCGAACTGTCACTGCAAATAGAATTTTTTGCAGTGATCTGCTGGCTGCTCTTATCAATCGTTTTCTGGAGAGATTGAAATCTGGAAACGGTGAAACGTCACAAACGGATGAGCCAGAGGCCAAATCAGATCAATTCTCCCCGAAAGGGTAAAGGGGGAGGATCCATTCGACTCTGGCTTTATTAGAATAGATTCCAAATTGGCACGGCGGCTTACTTTATTTGATTGATGCGTGCGGCTTCCATACGCATATGTAGCTTGCGTTTTGAAATTCTAAGCTACAGAATCAGAACAAAAAATAGTCAAACTAGTTCATCAAACAGAATATGTTTGGGGCCTATGGTTTTTGTTTCTTAAGAAATAATGCTTTTTTTAGTTCAAGATAAAGAGAAAGAATACTACTTGGAAGTTTGAAATACCATGTAATTTATATGTAAAAAAGGTTCATGCGCCAGCAAACACTTTTTAGCAGTGTGCTGCAATTCCTTGTTAGATGTCTTGAAGGTTAGGCTTGGCGATGGACTGAACATTTCTTAGCATAGCAACTGTGCAGCTCTCAGAGTGTGGTCTAAAGCACAACCTATACATTATCTTTGGACAAACTAAAACAACTGAAAGACAAATGCTCTAATTTATCGAATCAAACTATGCTCTTTGTGTGGAATAGTTTTAATTTTCCAGCAATCTCATTGTACTTTTCTAGAAAACAAATTAACGTATGATGCTCCATTTTCACAAAACTAAATCAAAGGAACCAAATTCTGCTATCTAAACCTTTTCCTAGACCCCCAAAAAGAAAATATCCTGCATTATGAGATCCAAAGAAGCAGGAGTTAGCTTAACCTCTCCCCCACATGAACCATTATCCATCTGTTTAAGCCGCTCAGTGGGGTCAAATTCTTTGTTAGTGGCAGGCACCCTTTTGGGCCCCGCCATGAACTCGATCCCGGTTTCAATCACCACCTCCCCTTTTCCGCCGCCCTGTCTTTCCTAGATGCTAAACCATGGTCAAATAATTGCAAAGCGTTTTTACCGACTGATTAAACAATCGAATTTCACCTGCACTTAGCTATCGAAATAAGACAGAGCGAGATGCACACGCATCCGTCTGCAGATTCTATCCGGTTTTGCACGCTGTCATGTTCTTCTACGTGCGGCCATTTCTTGCCCGGGTCCCCCTCTGTAAAATTTTCTACTACTTTGTCTGCTAATAGTAACTGTGTTCTTGAATGGAAGAAGATGATGCATGCATGGTGGTTTATGAGTAATTACCATGTTCACAGATGCAAATCTAGGAAGAATGGAAGAAGATGATGGGATTGGGAGCTTACGATTTGGCGCGTGAGGAGGAGGATGGCGAGGAAGGCGACGCCCATGGTGATGGTCTGCCACTCCCACTGCA
>BCLH01003331.1:9518-31231 GCA_001602315.1 Zoysia pacifica
TTCCCGTGTCCACGAGAAACCCCGAACTTTTCCGTGTCCCCGAAAAACCCCGAACTTTCACGTGTCCACGAAACCCCGAACTTTCCCGTGTCCACGAAAACCCCGAACTTTCCCGTGTCCCCGAAAAACCCCGAACTTTCACGTGTCCACGAAACCCCAAACTTTCCCGTGTCCACGAAAACCCCAAACTTTCCCGTGTCCCCGAAAAACCCCGAATTTTCACGTGTCCACGAAACCAAGAACTTTCCCGTGTCCACGAGAAACCCCGAACTTTCCCGTGTCCACGGAAACCCCGAACTTTCACGTGTCCACGGAAACCCCGAACTTTCACAAAACCATGAACTTTCACCCTCACGTGTCCACGAATCCCCGAACTTTCACAAAACCACGAACTATCACCCTCACGTGTCCACGAATCCCCGAACTCCCACAAAACCACGAACTTTCACTCTCACGTGTCCACGAATCCCCGAACTTTCACAAAACCCCGAACTTTCACTTTCACGTGTCCACGAACACGTCACAGTTCACGTGTCCACGGACACGGTCACAGTCCACGTGTCCACGGACATGATTACAGCTCATATATTCACGTGTCCATGAACACATCACAGAACTCTGTGTCCACAGAGAAATCCTCGATTCTGGACACCCGTGTGTCCAGAGGCTGTGGACACAGGCCGAACCACGTGTCCATATGATTTGTCCTCGATTCTGGACACGCAGGTGTCTAGAGGCTGTGGACAAAGGCCGAACCACGTGTCCACATGATTTTTCCTCGATTCTAGACACGCAGGTGTCTAGAGGCCGTGGACACAGGCCGAGCCATGTGTCCATGCAGCCTTTGCCAGTTTTCAGTCACAGACTAGCTGGCAACATCACCAGAAAGTTCATCCCCTGTTTCACGCCTGCACACACACACCTGACAACTGTGGACATATGTCGGGTAGCGTGTCCACGGGGGAGATTTTCTGTTTTTCATCGTGAACACCTTATTCGTCTCACCACCGCTACACCTTAACTAAGTTTTCAGTGATCTTGGTGCCATTGGAACCATTATCTCAAGCTCCATCACATCGAATCATCCAAACCTCAGCCAACCTCCGGTCTTGCCGATTCGTTTCTATAGTAAGTTCTTCGCTGAGTTTAATCGTGTTCCTTCTTTTGTTTTATCGTTGTTAGTGCAAGTCTTTAACTTTGATGCATTCTAAACATAGAATTATACTAGCTAAAGCACGCAACAGCATAACCTCATTATTTAGCACACCTTAGTATGCATACCCATGTTAGCACTAAGTAATCTAGTCTAAGGTTAGAATCACATGATTAATAGTTAACTACAAATAGTTAAATATTAGGAAGTAAGTGATTACTTAGATGGTAGCCTGTAAGCATTCTGTCTTGCATTCACCCACACATTTACCACTTGATAGTTTTAAAAGTTTAACTATATACATTAAACTAGGTAATTGATCATTAATTACCTAAAGTAAAACACTCAGGTGGGTATAAACTAGATAGTTAATGATGGTAGTATGCCCATCACCGCATCATGCATGACTTGCCTTAAGTTTTCCTTGCGGTGTTATCTGGTTTTTAGTTGGAGTTCTTTGGATTTTATCGCTCCTTTTTGAGTTGTGTTTCTTTCGCAGTAGTTTTATTAGGCTTTTCCTTCGCGTAGATAACGTTGAGTGTAAGGAAGAGTCAAGCCTCGAGGGACCAGAAGGTCTACGTAAGAAGAGAAGCTCGTAGATTGGGCGCGAAGCTAGAGATTGAAGATTGAGATCTTGAAGAAGAAGCCTTCAACCTCAAGCTTGAAGATTAAAGAATTTGCAGGCAAGCTCTAACCTCATATTGAACCTATAATTTGCTAATGCTCCTATAGTGTCGATTTATTCTTCTATGCATGATATCTTGGTTTGAAACGTTGTGTTAGTCGTAATCCTACTTGTTCTTAGGTATTTATATTTATGTCAGTACCTTGCTGTATAGATATGAATACCTTCCTTAAAAACCATCGACGAAGTGTCCTTGATAACCATAGGGATTCTGTTCCTAGAGAGTTTTACGGAACGGATATTACCTTGTACTAGATCTGCTTATGACCTCACTTACGGTGCTCCGCACCACCACACCATATATCATTAATTTACAAAATGAGTTGAAAGAGTTTGGTGGTGTGAGTACAAATAAAAGGGGGCGGGATTAGAATAACTGGTGCTAGGTGAAGAAGGGATGTTTCTGGCCATGGGGTGGGGCTCACCTGAGATGATGGTGATAGGTGTGTAGGCTTCGCTGTGGTCTACCTGCCGTGGACGAGACCGCCACCTCTGCCATATAAGGACCGATTCGTTAGCCCTCGATTTGGTAATTCTCGTGCAACCACAGAACCTGTACATTTGGGCAGGACTTATTTCCTCTACGTATTCTTTTCACATCGAACCACTGGGGGGGTCGGTAGTGAAGACACAAGGGAACAGAAGAAGGGCGTGAGATAACTCGCTGCCTGGCCTTCGACGGTAATTGTCCGCGTCACGAGAGCTTAAGCCCGCGGATATAGCCCCTGGTTTGGTAATACCCGGGGATTGGAGGGGACCAGAAAAAGGCGTGAATGTGGTGGATATTCACGACCCAGCTCCGGGAATGTACCGACGCGTCATCGACGGCCTGGAAAACCCCGAGGGATGGCCTCTGTTTGCACTTTGGGTGGAATCTGTAGAAAACTGCGTAGATGTGGGATAGGCGTTATTCAACTCTAATTATCAGGAGTAGCATAACCTGTGGGTACAGTGTACAACCTTTGCAGAGTTAAAAATCCTTTCGAATAGGCCGTTGTCACGGTATTGACATGTTACTGTTCGGGCGCCCTACGATTAGATTTTCTATACTGCCTTGAAGTGTGAGTGGGTTTAGCCACCCGTGCTTTGGAAAGTGTTTTGAGGGGATAGTGGAGCCCTTTTCAGTTAAAAATTAGGGAACTAGTGGGAACGGTTTGTACTTTCCCAGGTCCAATTTATTAATATATGGATAATAAATGCTTTCACTCTCTTTTAAAATCTTCTGTAGCGAACCTTGCATAAAACTGACTTTTTGTAACATGGACCTTGCTGTCTCGTCCTTGCTACAACTAATGTGCATCTATAGCTATACCTTTGCTGAGCTTGCTGAGTACCTTGTGTACTCACCCGCTTGCATTTGTGGTTTTAGACAGTGAGGATCGCGTAGATGTTATGCTGGTTTCGTTCTGCTTCTCAAGTCTGCTTGTGGATTTGGGCCCTGGTGTTCGCTGCCTGCTCTACTTTTAGTTGATCAACCGGTGTAGCATCATAGAGATTCTCATGGTGTGGCCACTAAAAGTCCTGTCTCAAGTTAGTTTTCCTTTCGAAGTATGCTTTTGATATATATTCTGTTATGTTGTGCGTATCAGCTACTGATCCAGGGACTGATATGTATATCACAGTGCATCTCGAAAACGGGGTGTGCGACACGTATCCCGGGATGCCGGGCCCGCAGATGCCTGGGAAGGCAGGACTGTACCCCGGCATGTTGATGTTTGGGATAAAGCCGTGCATGAACGGGCTGTAGCCTTGGATCATGGCGGGGTCGATGTAGAAGCCGCCATGGCAGGCCGCGGCCGTGCTGAAGCCGCGCTGGTTGACGACTCCGTGGCTGCCTTGTTGCTCGGCAGGACCGTGGTACCCGTGCCCGTGCTGGTTGACACCTCTGCTTTGGTGTTCGGCAGGACCGCCGCCGCCGTGGTTCTCGGCGCCGGCTGCCTCGTCGTCGTCAACAATGGCGCACGCGATGTGCAGCTTGAAGTTGACGGAGCACGAGCAGACGTAGTGCCACAACGGCAGACTTCCGTGGCAGGCCGAGCACGACACAGACGGCGAAGTGACCATGCGGAGGACGTGCCCCGGGTGGAGCGGGCTGCCGACCGTCTCCGGGAGCAAAGAGCAGAGAGGGTGCAGGTCGAAGTCACACACGGCGCAGCGGTAGATGAAGCTCGCCGGGGGGCAGTCCTTCCTGCAGAGGTCGCACATGTGTGTGCCGCCACGTTCGACGACGCCGGGGGTGCGGATGAGCTTGAGGCGGTGCGGGTCCGCGAAGAAGGTGATGGTCTTCTCGAAGTGGTCGGCGCATGCCTTGTGGATGTCGATGTCGCAGTCGTCGCAGCGGTAGCCGGCGAGCCCGGCGACCTCGAGGAGGCAGATGTCGCATATGCGGCTGGACTCGTCGTCGTATTGCGTCTCCCGGAGAAGATGAGTTGGGTCGACTAAGTGCTTTTTGTGGTTGTACGCCATCGGTCGGGTGGAATGCTTGCTCGTGGCTGTATCTGCTTTGGAAAAAGGAGCTCCCAAGAGGCCATGACTGACAAGACCACGACTACGCTCGGAGGTGCTAATTTATGAAGCAAATTATTTATTTTCCCTTTTTTGATAAGCTATCCCTTAAAAATTTTTACTTGTCATATATACTCGAATTTTAAAACTCTATCCTTTTTATTTTTTTTAATATTTTTTGAGTTTGTGAACAATTTTACCCTCAACAATTTATCTCTTATTTGCCCTTAAATTGAATAAATGAACAAAAAAAAAGTTATTTATGTTTTTCTTTTCAGATTTTCAGATTAATAATTAATAAAAAGTAATATCAATAATATAAGAACATATGTACGCAACAACACTAACTTTACATATTATTGTATTATTTCGAATAATATTATGGATGTGTTAAGTTATTTTCTAAAATGTGTAAAATTAATGTTGTTGCGTCCTTATGTTCTTATATTATTATATTATTCACATTATCTTGACTTTTGATTACTTATAAATCTGAAAAGAGATATAAATGATTTTTCTTCTTTTTTTAATTTGAGAGTAAATAAGGGATTGTTAAAGGTAAAATTGTCCACAAACTCAAAAAATATGAAAAAAGGGATAAACAGATAGAGTTTAGAATTCGGATATATATGAGAAGTAGAAACTTTTTTAGTGACGAATAAGATCTCAAAATAAAAGGAAATAAGTAATTTGCTCTAATTTATGCTCCCTTGCTAGTGCTACCTTGACATCCAAATCATTTGTTAATGTACACACCAACATCTACGAAAATATATACAGAACGTTCTTTGTATATAGTGCTTGGCTCAGTCATGACTACAAGCATAATTGCACGACCATACACATCCCAATATATAGACTCCGTCAACTGAATATTTCTTGAATTTGATATGCCAACTGTGTGCAAGTGCAACTGACTTGTATTGATTGGGTAGCTGGAATTCGTTGATGGTTTCTTTCAGTTGGATCACATCTCTCAAAATTTGACTCCTTCAAACCATGCGTAGCTTAAGAGCACGCCATATTAAGCAAGTGGCATTTTTTCAACGCACTGTATCGATCGTTCGATGCATTGAGGATGTCCAATCCACACAATCCGTGGATTCGCTGACGGGTTGAAAGCAGCTGATACTCAAGATATAAAATGCTGAATATGAAGAAAATTTTGTGGCCTGTTACCAAAGTGCGTTAATATTTGGCAGATCACAAGTCAGCTAGATGGTCAATGGCTCAACAACAGCCTGCAGAGTAGAAAGTCTCTGCAATCAATAAAGTTAAAGAAGCCAAACACTTATGTAAAAGTTAAAACAAGCCCGAACCGTCCTCCATATATTCAGGTACACCACCCTCACATTTTCCATCATTTAGGTGCTATTTAGAATCACGAAAATGGAGTGAAGGCTAGGGAAATCGGAGATGGAATGAATCGTATCCAGCTTTTGTGTTCCAGGTCAAGGAAATGAAGCAGGTTACGGTTTGGGAAATGATATCATCATTTTCAGGCGTTCGGGCAGGATACAACTTAGATACAACGCGAAATGATACTTTTGCCCTTGAAGAAATGTACAGTAAATAACATTGCTTTCCAGTTGCGTGCGCCACCCCGCTTCATTCCATCGATTACCTGTACGTGATGGTTCCAATTGGCAAAGTATTGTATGCTTTTTTTAAAAAACACAAAATATTGTATGTTGGCATTATAAAATGAAGCCATCAAATATTTGGCCACACTTTATTACGAACAAAAGAAAAATATATTACTTCTCCATCTTAAAATAAGTGTCATTTTAAATTTTCAAATATCTGCTTTTGACGATCCGTCTTATTTTAAAATTTTGTATAATATTATATTTTTTAAAATGATTCATTATTAAAAATACTTTAAACATGACTGGTTTGTTTATATATTTTTTGTAAATTTCTGAATAATATAAATAGTCAAACTTTGATTTCTAAAAATAAAAAATATCACTTATTTTAGCACAAAAGTAGTACTACATATTATTTATATTTCATTCAGACTAAAATATTTTAATCTAACAAATTATATAACCCAATTGTTAACCTAATATATCCAAACATAAAAAAATAAATTAAAATTTTATATCCTCAACCTCAGCTCACCTCTTCATTTCCCATTGCATTACCCTGTCCCAACCCAAGTCATACCCAAACGCCACCTAGGGTTTATCCGTTCTTTTGTGGCCGCCGCCGCCGCCCGCGCCGCATCTCACCTCCGCCCACCGCCCCCCTCCACTCCAATGGCGACTCCTACGCAAGTCAGCAAGAAGCGGAAGGTACATCCACCTTGGCTTGCCTGTCCTAGTGAATTGGAAAGGTGGATGGGGTGTTCTGCGCGGAGTTGAATGAAATGCTGAGTCGCGGTCTTGCGGAGGACGGCTAGTCTGGCGTGAAGGTGCGCGTCACCCCTTATACGCACCGACGTCATCATCCGCACCACCCGCACCCCTCGGTACTCTCTAATTCCCATTGGAGCGGTGAGAATTTGGATTGATTTCTCGTTTATTTTTAAGTTGAATCTGAGGTTCGATTTCATTCAGGTGAGAATGGACGGAGGATCTGGGAGCTGAGTCCGGTGATGCAGAAGAGATTCAAGTTCCCTAAGGGCGGCGTGGAGTTGTACGCCGAGAAGTGAACAACCGCGGCCTCGGCGCCATCGCCCAGGCGGAGTCTCTGCGCTACAAGCACCTTGGCCTCGCTGTCCGAAGGTAATGCTCTTACCGTGACACATTGTACCATTATGTTGGTTGGCGCGTAGTCTGTATGGTTGCAGTCACTATCACAGCAGGCTGGTCTTATTGTGCCAGATCTGTGTTCGCAGGTGACGAAATTGATCACCGCCCTCCATTGCATCTTATGAGCAGTGGAAGGTGTATTACTCTTTCGTTGCTGTAGCATTGGGGGGATATGAGTGCTTAGCTAACGACTGCAGCAATTTTCGTTGAACTTTGTTTCTGTCATCTATAAAGCAAATAGGACTCTCTGTGCCAACTTTGTGTCGGAAGATGACTACATCAACTGTGCCAACTAGAATTTTTCTCTGATAAGCCTTGATGATAGGCTTCTGATGTGTTTCTGGTTGGTTGCATTACCTATGTTATCATTAATTTATGGGACAATTGCATCAGTGACCCAAGCTAACAAGCTAATTGTATGTTTGGCCCTAGTTTTTAGGGTGTGCGCATTTGACCCTGATTTTTCAAAGTGAAGTTGCCGTTTGACCCTGATTTCTAACACCGTTAGCAGCAAAAAAAATTAATAATTTTTTTAAAAAAATAGAAAAATCAATAGATAATGAAGACCATGGGAAAAGGGCAGAACTACCCTTGCTGTTGAAATTTTAAAAAATAAAATATATTCGAAATGTCGTCAAACATTCAAATTTTTACTTAAATTACATTCAAAATACATTTAATTATTGCTGAATTTTTCTATATGCTATTAGATTTTTTGTTCTACAAAACAGATCAATTGTGCAAAACAAATGAAGAATAGGATCAATAGTGGAATAGGATCAATAGTGGAAGGGCAAACATGTCGTTTTTACATAAAACTTAACACCGTCAAGTAGAGATAACGGAGTAGGGTCAATCTCATTGTTCGTTTTAAAAAATCAGGGTCAAATGTGCAAACCCTAAGAAACAAGGCCAAATATACAATTAGCTTCTCAACTAAGGTCAGATACACAAATGTGTTGGACATATTATCTGTGGAGTACTACCTTAAGTATTTCGATTTTTTTCATCTTCTTTTTGGATGCTATTTGCAGATCATATGCGTACCCTATGTGTCTAGGTAACATGACTAATTTTATTAATTCTTCGTTGGCAGGGTATGCTATGGTGTTATCAGGTTTGCAATGGAGAGTGGTGCCAGGGTGTGCTAGGTAGCAAGGTTAAGTTTATGCTTGACTGGGATCCAAAGGGCCATCAAGGGCCTAATTCATCCCCTGAAATAAGAAAGTTACTTAGGCCAGTTATACCTGAAATCCCAGCTGCCTGACTAATTTTAGGTGACCAGGTGCTTGAGAACCAGCTTTTGCATCTATTTAATGTTTATTGTTAATATTGTTGCAAGTAAATATTGTTTCACTTTAAATCTCAAACATTGGCAGTGAATAGATTTTTTCAGCTTCTTTCCTTACAATGATGTTTTTTTCTCTATCGCTGCCTGTATGATTTATGGTGATTTAACTAACATGGCAACTCATAAGTTGATATGGCTAGGAAGCATCCACAATATAAGTATACTCTGGTTACAATGAGCAAAGCAAATGTGCTAGAATAATATTATATCTTTCTGCGTTCCCAGTGCATTAATATCAACAGCTCACATGTTGGACTGGTCAACACAGTTATGTTCTCATGCACATACCTGATGGCTTGGCTTTATTTAGCAGGATAGTGTGTATCGGCTTGACACTTTTACATGTGTCTTTTGCCGAAAGTGTTTCCTGCTATATCAATTTGAGGAAAGTGGGCAATTGGGTTAAGCTTATCTGTTTTCTCCAACAATCATTTTCCTCTCATGTATAAAGCACATTTCTGCATCTTTATGACTGTGCTATTGGTTAATGTGACTGCAAACTTTTTATTATGCAAAGAGTTTGTTATGTCAATCCAATTATCTTTTATGATTTCATGCTTGTTAATGCACATCATGGTTTCCACATGCATATCTTTCCATGCTTTTAAGCGCATCGCTGTTTTTTATGTGCAGGATAGTGTGTATCGGCTTTATGCTTCTTCAATGCACTTTTGCCGAAAGACTGAAGGAAAGTGGGCAGTTGGGTTAAGCTTACATTCTGTTAATCTCCAACAATCATTTTCCTCTCATGTATGTAGCAAATTTCTACATATTTGTGCCTCCATATGTTTCTGTGAGTTTCATATGGTTTTGTTATGGCAATCCAAAATTTTTATGGTCATCATGGTTTCCAGCTATTGCTACGACAAGTTTGTTACCTGCAGGGTAGTGTGTATCAGCATTATGCTTCTCCAATGCACTTTTGCTGAAAGTATTTCCTGCTATATAGATTGATGGAAAGTGGGCAGTTGGGTTACGCTTACATTCTGTTTTCTCCAACAATCATTTTCCTCTCATTGTAACCTGAAATAAATATTGTGAAATATTGGTATATTATTGTCTCGCTAAGCTTATAATGCTATGCACAAGTAGTATGCTGGACTGTATGCGGTAAGGGAACTTGCCTGTTAAATTGATAAATTGATTGGTGTTCTGTTTTTCCATGCTGTTCATATTTATGCAGTTCTGCATTCTGCATATGCCTTTTGTTTTATTTCTGGTTTGTGATATTAGTAAATTCAATTGCAGTTGCAGGATGAGTATTAAGGGCATAGAACTAATCATTGTTGCTTGCCACTGAAACTTGTTTACTGCTATACCAATTTGTGAAAAATGGGCAGTTGTTTCTCATATCTTCTCTGCCTCTTTTGGGTTAAACTTGTGGTTATATATTGTTGGTTTGTTTTTTCGTGCATCTGGTTGGTGCAGGAGTTTTGTATCGACAGCATGCTATTTTCTGCGCATTGTTTCCGAGCGATCCTGCAATTCTGCAAAATTCATGGCACGGATGATAGCATATCTGTTGCATTTTACTGTTACATGGTATGCACCAATCTGTCATCCATATATACAATATGAAAGTCTGCCGGCCCTGTAAATTTTGGAATCTTACAGATTTTTGTATGATAGTTGGGAAAATTTATGTTATAATGAAAGGCCCGCTGTAATTGCCTAGTTTGTGATCTGTTGAGTTTAAATTAATTTCGAGCTTCTTTGTAGAATGCTGTTTCGATGGTTTCTGAGCTTAAATTAATTTCGAGCTTCTTTGTGGCGTCCTCTGAAGGGCCGTTAGTTGAAGCTGTTCCATCTAGCTGATTATTCCAAGGAAAATAGACTTTTGTGAATAATATGAAGTTCTGCTGGAGGCTGGAGGGTAATAAATATAAACAGTCCAATTGTGAAATCTGGTGTGCGTTATCATATGAAAGAATTTTTTAAGAAACGACGGCAGTGCATTATTGTACGATGTTGAAGTCTGTTAAAATTTATGTTGTCAAAGTCAATTATATTAAGTTTCGTAGGGCAACAAGTATCGTTTTTGTGTGCTGATCAAGTTTGCTGTTGTTGCTTATACATGGAAAACGTAAATGTTCGCCGATCTTTACTGATCTCGGGCGACTTACCCATTTGGCATGTATGCCGACCAATTTGAGTTTGAACGCGGGCATGGCTCAACCGAATCAAGTGAACAAAGGTCACTGGGCGCCAAATAACAAAATAATACAAGGCACAAGAGCACAAGCCAAATTTCTCATTTTAAAACACACGAAACCTGCTTCAAGACAAGTTACGTTGCACTAGCAGCTTAGCCAGAAGGGCACAGTTACTTAAACAAGTTTATACAGTTACCACGTTAAGAACGACTGCAACAGCTTTGCTAATAACACGCCGCGTCCAGTCGCCCCCAGCATTTCATTGTGTGCGGGCTCGCTTGCTGCTGCCGTTGCCACCGCCCCCACCGGTACAGGACGGACACTTGTACTGTTTCATGTGCTCCGCCTTGGCAGCCGTGATCTTGACGCACTTGCCGTGGAACCACTTCTCGCATATGTCGCAGCAGATCCAGAACTCGTCGGGGCCGTAGCTTTCCCCGCACGAACCACAGAGGGTTTCCACGTGCTCCCCCTCGCCGGCACCGTCGCTGCCTTCCTCCTCAGCCGCGCCTTCCTCTTCGTGGGCAGGGTTTTCTTCCTTCACCTGGGATGGCGGCTTTGGCTGCTTTACCTTAGGCTCGGATGACTTCTGTGTTCAGTACAGGGGTAGTGCAGAGTGAGCCAATATCACGTGGCAAAACATATGGTATGCAGCATGGAATGTGTCTTTGGATTTTTGCGGTGTCTAGAAATGTTTTATAGCTGCTTATTTGCACAAATGTATGTCATGTTGCACAATGAACAGAGAAGTTTGACCGCTAATTGAGCAAACAAACAGACTGCATGAAAGCAGTACTAACAGATTCAGCATTAAAAACACTGCTTTCAGTGCCCATGTCTGAAACTGAATGCATTTGCACACACAAACTAATTGTTACATGATGGCAAATAAATTCTATTTCTAGTTCAAGAGGTTTATATACAGGATCAAACACATAGCTACAGGATCAGTTAGACGCAAAAATTATGAGCAAAATAAAAGAGAGACGACGAAACAAATGTCACACTACTGCACTCTTATAAATTCGGGATTGGATTTTGGTTGAATGTAAGACAACCAAAGATATGGATAATATATCAGATAGCAATACCGTTTTGTTGCTGGACTTGGTTTTGTTATTGCTATGGTTATTACTGGTTCCCGTCTTGGTTTTACTCTTGCCACTGAAGACTTCAAAAGTCGTGGGAAGCTCATTAATCATACCAAACAGGCGTTTCCTTTGTAACAACAAAATGTGAGTGTCAGTATGCATATCGTACCAAATAGTGTTAAGAACTAAAAAAAATGATAGAATTGATAAAAGATTATGCATTTTTTTGTTTCACCGTGCTTAAGTACTTTTACTCCAGTTATCATGTAAACTATGTTTTCCATAGCTATCAACTGCCAAAACTCGGTCTAAAAATTTGAAGATTACATGTCTGTAAGAACTCCTATATAAAGCAGAAACCGAACAGAAAGGTAAGTACTACTAAACAAGATAAAGAAACTTTAGTAGAGATTGCACAAAATTTTGAATGGTAAGCACCTGTCATTTTTATCGAAACCAAAGCGAGCACCAAAGTAAAATGCAACAGACAGCAACCATGCATCACTATGTACAGCAACCATGGATAACCAATCTTTTTCCTGCATTCCATCTCGTGCAAAGTTGATGCCCAGTGCTGGCTCTGGGAGCTCAGGTGGCACCTCTTCTGCAGGAAGATTTGCTTCCCAACTCTCATTGGGAAATCCATAGAGGCACAAATTTTCCTTTTCTGCACAGAATAAAAAATATGGTCATTACAGAGTGTAGAAATATGGCTTCTGTAATTATCAAGGAAGAAAAGGGATGAAGAATGTAGAGAGCTTAGAACAAAAGGGATGAAGAATGTAGAGAGCTTGGAACAAAAATTAACTAAGTAAAGCTAATACATGGCCACTTCACTGCTATTTTGGAATAAGAAATCCCATGGACAGCCTTCCAAGCGCATGTAAATAAACATCAAGTTCAAAGGTCATCATCTCCCAAACAGCAGATGCAGCTTTCATATTAAATTGG
Source organism: Zoysia pacifica (assembly GCA_001602315.1). Taxonomy (NCBI): domain Eukaryota; kingdom Viridiplantae; phylum Streptophyta; class Magnoliopsida; order Poales; family Poaceae; genus Zoysia; species Zoysia pacifica. The sequence continues at coordinate 22,164 of BCLH01003331.1, forward strand.
GGCAAGGCAAAGTAGAATTCTACCCATGGACAGCCAAGTTCAGTAACCACCATGGGGTCAGAGCCCAATTGTCACCAGCCTCTGTCCCACACACCAATCAGGAACGCTAGAGCTCCTACTATTATGGAAGGCTTGCATACCAGCCAACCCTCTCTAGTCAAACGAACTACATGAATCATTGTCAGGCCAGACGCCCCACCTACCATCTACCATGGAGGACCCCGCAATGCTGAAGTGACCTGAACGCAACAACCCAAACTCAAATTGGCAACAACCATCCCCCCCCCCCCCCCCAAAAAAAAATGTTGCAGTTTTTCAGACCAATAACACATTTCTACCATGCCAGCTAGTAAAGTGTACTAGTAATGTAAGCGTAAAGTGTACTAGTAATGTAAGCACCACATACAAAACGGTGCAAAGGTCCACTGGTTCAGAAGTGAAGGGTCCTAGCAACTTGCTAGAAGACCAAAAAGATCAGAACCATCCATCTGAGCAGCCCATGGACTCTGCGGATTAGTCAGAACCGTCCATTTCTGGTCAAGGATTTTCTCACACTATCTCTGAAGTCAGCACGACAATTTCTTATTGAATCTAACAAGTAAGGCACCATACGTCGTTTTTTTTAAAAAAAAAAAGCATTATACCTCAGAGGTCCAGATTCAGAGAGCTTAACGTAACATTCAGATTTTATTGCTGAAGCTACATGATTGCACATTGTATAGTTGTCGTTCAGCCCATGGATTCAAAATTACTGAGTACTACAGTTCACACTATCACTTCGTACATAAACACTCGGTTAACCGAGATGTAAAACTACGAACTCGAGCAGAGATAGTAACAAACACTAATTGTCAACTGAAAAATGCATTGCGTTCAAACTAATTCGAAGCATATGCCAGAAAAAAAACTTGAGAGTGAGGAAGCGAAAAAAACAGAGGAGCCGAAAGCAGCACCATGGTCAGAAGCGAGAATTCACTCACCCGGGTCGCATTGCTGGAAGAAATCCTCCGCATCTGCAGCAACAAACAATTAAAACCGGCCACGGAACCGTTTACTAGCCCGAGGAGGACTCGATGGATACCAGAAAAATTCAGAACTCCACATATCTGTGCACTGGCCCCAGAGAAGAGTTCCAACTTTCGAGAATGAATCAATCGCCTACCGGTTGTGAGCGCGCGGATTATGCCCGCGCGGCGGCCTTTGAAGTCCCGGAACACCTCCTCCACCGTCCGGGGGTTGTACTGCGGGTCCATTAGGAGCGGAGAGGAAGATTCAAGCACCGCCGGAAGAAGATTTTGTGCCGTCGTCTTATTTGGGACGTGTTAGCGGCGTGTTCGCTTCGAGCGAAAGGTTTAAAAGAGGAGAGAGAAACGGAAGGGAAGCGAAGCGAGCGGACGCGAGGCGAGAGAACGCGAGCTGGATTGGAAAGGCTGGAACGTGTCCGCTTAGTGGGCCCCAAGGCCCAGAAAGGAAATTAGCCATTTGGGTGAGGAATCCATGTGTATCCGTCTGCATTTGCATAGACGCTTCCGTTTGCCTTTTCCTTCAGCAATTCTTTTTTTTTTTTACATTTCTACTTGGGCTGGTAGTTTTTTAATCCTATACTAATTTGGTGCAGAAACATTGGAGTACCATGCACGAAAATTACTGTTCTCTAGTGTAGCCAAAAGTTACGAATTTACATATAACTATGAAATTAGTATCATAGTAGTACTAAATTTAGCTTTTCCGAAAAAAAAAACATTTACACTCTATCCTGCCTCGCCCAGTCGTGTTTCGAATGTGTGCTACGCAAGCGATTTTCCTCGGCGTTTTCCAATGCTTTGCCCTCGGATATCTACAATAATACAGGTCCTTCCTATCCATGCATCCATCACTCGAATGAATCCATCTTCCTCTGAGCCACCAAGTTGTGCCATGGAAGCAAACAAATCCCATAAAGGACTGTTGGCCAATAAGCACAACGCACCAGTTCCTGAACCTTAGTTCACCATGACAAGGTACCATCATCGTATACAAGGCGAAATGTAAAGAAGCAAGATTAGCATGAATGGCAGCTAGCAACAATCCAAATCACAAAACCGAACGGTTGAGCCACGAGCTTGCAACCTATGTATTGATTTATCATACATCACGGCAGGAATCTAATATAAGTACTTGTGGACAAGCCAATTAATACATTGAATAAAGATGAGAATCAGTTTGGGCACAAACCACTCAGAAACCGTTCAAGTTCCAGGGACAAATGTAGTGACAGAGAACGGTGGAGTCATAAATTCCTCAACAAATATTCACAACTTCGGCATCTTCCCATTGAATGGACCATAACAGTTGCCTGAATTATTTTTTTTGGCAATGAGCTTTTGTTGACTTAAATAGCATGAAACATCAGAAAAGATGGAACAGTGAAACGAGGTAGGCTCCAGAAGATCCAGTCATTCAGCAGCTTCATCTAGTGATAGAGATAATAATCAGAAACAAGCCAACATAACATCAATTTTGCAGACAGTATCATGGGGAGCGTTCGGATGCGCTGCTTGTAGCTGCGCTGCGTTGCGCGGATTCCTGTTTCGAACACAATTTTACTGTAGCAATAGTTAGCTACAGTAAAACACGCAGCAACAGCCCGCCAAAAAAATCTCAATCGAGCGCGCCTATGAATAAATATGTAGTTCCAGAAGAAAAGTGAGATGAAACAAACAGTTGCACCAAGCAAACCCTGTCATAGCCGAATGCCACAGAAGCAATAGCATGTATACAAGAAAAACACATCCTGACATCTACAGCAATTAGCACTTAATCTATCCAAGAAAGTTCAGTAAGAACTATAATAAAATTTAAAAATAAACTAATCCCCAACACCAAAGTAAAATAATGCATGAGAATGGAGTAACACCTGACAAAGATAAGATGGACTTACCATCCTCAGCAATTTCACTCTTGCAACTGGAATCATGACTCTGTACTTCAGGAGCATACTGAGCCAAAAACAATTGGATTGTCCTCCAGTAACGGTTCCCTCCAGAAATCCAAGTATCCATATGCATGCCATTAGGAAAATCAACAAATCTACAGGTTCTGTTATGTTCAATAGCTTTGTCATATAGCATCTTCATGTGTGAAGGGGGGACCAGTTCGTCTTGCAATCCAGAAAGTAAGAGAATGGGTTGTTTGATCTGAGAAGAAAATGGTCAAGCAAGAATGACAACGTCCCTATGAACTTAGGCAACTAAAAGCACACATATCAAAAATGTGAAAACTTGCAAAGATTCAAAAATAAAATAGATCTAGGAGCTTTCGACTGTTTTTAGACTCTAGAGATGAAATGTTGAGTGCTGAAATTATGTGAACAAAGAATCTAGCTTGTAACTTAATACAAATGCAAAACGCAATAGCTATTTGAAGTGTATCAATACATGAAATGTTGAGTACTGAAATTATGTGAATAATTTTTTTTTCAAAAAAAGCACATGAATATAGATCAGAAAGATGACTTAAACCCCTGGTTTTTATGGTGTCGTCTAGTTTTTGTGAGGGTAGTGGTCACAAAACAATGCCTCATTATTTTAGTTACACAGTAACGCCTAGTCACTGTGAGATGGGTAGGTCACCATGGGACACTACAAGGCTATAAAAACATGCTTAAATCATCCAAAACTCACCTGTCCAATGATATCAAGTGTACTCCATGGAGAGCGAACAACACAGTTCAGAAGTTTTGGGCCTTTAGTAGAGCTGCCACCTATGAACCATCTTAAAAATGGAAGCATGAGACCAGCCATATCCAGTATTGATGTAAATGTATTTTCCAGTATAAGAGCAGACACCTGCAGCATGGACCAACAAACATCAAGTTTATACTTAATTTCAAGTATATTAGTGAGCATACTTCCATATATCTTGATAATAATAGGGCTTAAATCTCAAAGAATTAATCATATGACTCAGATCATAAACTCAAGTGATAGGTGAAAGGAAGACTTAAGAGCAGCACTGTGCCACTCTAGCTCCTAGGTACAATCCAATCGGCATGGTACGGGTAAAAAAAAAAAATTAAAGCCGACATTTTTCCTTCCATAAAAGATATTTCTGCTCCCATGATAATAATGTGGAATAATTGATATTTCTGCCCCCATGATAATGTGAAATAATTGGTTTTCAGCATTGCGATCAAGATTTTGCATTGTGCTATAATAAATAATAGAATAATGTACAATGAGTACCTTGTCAGGATTATTTTTTGCGAGAACTGCTCCAACAGCACCCCCTAAAGATCTCCCAAAGATAACTATCCGTGATGTGTCAATGTCCTTCCTCTGAACTAGATGATCAAGTGCAGCCTAGCAAATAGGTTATCTGTAAGATATGAGAACATGCAGAACCAGAGATGTAAAAGGGTGTGAAAAGAACCAAAAAGACCTGTGAGTCATATGTGATCCCTTTCTGAGATGGATAACCTTCACTTTCACCATACCTACAAACAATGTTTGAAGGCTTATAAATAAAGAATATGAAAGATTTAACCCAGAAAATATTGAGAACTTCAAGCAAGAAGAATATTACAAACACAATAGAAATAATTCATAATAGAACTATACATCATACCCTCTATAAGAAAGCATGAAGACATTGCACTGCAGCCGCTCCATCATCAGTCGAACAAATTCTAAGCGATGAGCAATGTCTATAAATAGTAAAGGATTTTTATAGAATACAACTCAGAGAATAAGTGAAGTATAGTTGCCTTGTTTTACATCTGTTTGTTTCTTTATGATGCAAACAACAAACAAAGGGAACACACAAAAAAAAAATTGAGGATACTGCCAGCATTTTCTTGGAAGAACAGAATGGTTGGACCTGCATCAGAAAAGAAAACATGTAAGCATATCATAATGTTTCAGAAAATGAGAGGATCAAAGCACAGAACACTAAAAGAGGCCACAATTGAATTTCCTACTAAAAGCTATGTTTTTAAGGCAGTAAGGGGAGGTGTGGCACTCTGAACCCTTCCAATCGCCTAGGCGACCATAAGGCAAGACAAGGCGACACCATACCAACCTAAAAAAATAAGGAAACATGGGCAGACAAGGTAAAAAGAAAAGGAAAAAAAGAAAAAAAAAAGGGAATAAGGAAAAAAAGAAAGGGAAGAGACGACCCAGCCCATTAACCAGCCCACTATGCTTTTTAACCTATCTTCCAGATAGTCATGCAGTCCTGCCCAACTCAGTCCTGAGCGCCGCTGCAGTTCCTCCCCTCACGCCGCCATCGATCTTCTCCTGTCAATGGTGCCCAGCTGCCGCTCCTTCACCATCTCCCCCCCCCCCCCCCTCTGCTTCGGCTCCGCCATCCTCTTCTCCCGCGGCTGTTCCTCTAGATCGGTGGCCGGCTACTGTCGCCAGCTAGTCAAAGATTGCTATTGCGACAATTGTTTTGGCCTTTCCGACCGTTTCCCATCCCGTTTTCCTCTCTTCTTCCTCTATCCCTCTGTTTCACTACATTTTTAGTAAGCCAACAATTACGCCATGGGTTATCTGACCACCTGGGCGCCTTTGCGTCGACTAGGCGACACCTTAAAAACAGAGGCTAAAAGACTCCCTATCTGAGAGAGTAGTAAGCACCTCAATATGTACAGTTAAGAGCATAACCCTCAGCTCATGCTAGCCAAACGTCTAACATCAAAATATACGAGCACAAGATGCATGCAATCAAAATAGAGAAGTCCACGGGTCATGCAACAAACTAATTTAGAGCATAGAGAAGGTCAGTTTGTTCATGGTGTAGCAGTAGCACATATGATTAGCAACAAAAAAAATCATGCAACTAAATGGCTAGATTCTATGGTTCATTGTGCACGACTGCACGTATAGCATTGACCAAGGGTGCCAGAATCATTGTCCTATTCAAGCAGGCATGCATGCTTCAACTGTAGGTAGCTGGCCATACAGTCCCTTGCTAGCGTGGGGACAAGGAGTGAACAAAAGAGTTAATCAGGATAAGCGATGCTCACTGGTGGTTGCTCCTCATAACAACACAAACCAAGGCCAAAGGGTATTGACATATTTTGGAAATGGGCGTTATGTTTGTTTGTCATTTAGCATAAGGCACTAGTACACTCCAAATATATTCTGCCTTTTTCTACTTTCAACCGACTCTCTTGTATCTGTTCGCACAAATTCTTCTTGTAGTTTGAACTAAGCATTGCCAACTTTACAGAAACTATATCAGTCAACTGTATGGACATAACTTACAGCTATTGAACTTACCAAAATCATCATCATCTGCATGGCATACAACTAATAGCACATCAAAGAAATGTTACTAAAGCCCAGACTACATACACTGACGAGTAATAGCAACCAAAATATCACTAGAGCTGATGCTAGAATTTCCACTCAAACTATCAACTAAGATGAACAATCCATAAGCTGGACCACGGGAGAACTAACCTAGAAACCCTGCAAGTCGATCGACAACAAATGTAAATAGAGCATACAGAAAAGGTAACCACTAGAGACTCATACCGAGCGAATTTATCCTGCGTGAGTATCCCATCACCTACCACAATGGGTAAACCCTAAATCCCGATCACGGAACCTGGTGAAGCGAGACCACTACATCTAGCTACGGACAGTAGGCATCTGGGATCAAACTGTAGTCCTCCAACCGAGGCACCCGCCAGCCGACACTCCTAGAAAACCAAGCGCCACCTACCAAACCAGCGGCACCAAAACTAGGTTGAGGGAGGGAGCGCGCGCTTGCCTCTGCAGGTAGGGGAGTGGCGGATGAACCAGGAGTGGAGCCGCACGCCGTCGGCGGCGCGGAGCCAGACGTCCTCGTAGGTGAGGCGGAGGCGGGCCGGCGTGATGGCGTACGCGCGCGCCAGGCCCGGAAGCACGGGCACGTAGACGAGGCGCTCCTGCAACGCCACCAGCGCCGCGAGCCCGACCACCGCCACGCCCCCAGCGCCGTAGAACAGCGCCTTCAGCCACCCCGACATGTCCCCTCCCGCCGTCGCCACCGTGACGCTCGCCGCGAGGAGGAGAGGGAACCTTCGTCTCTGATGCCGACCGAGCGCGACGGCGCGGCGAGAAGGGCGAAGTGGGCCGAGCGGGACTGCGCGTCTTCCGGGTTCCGGCTCGTGGGCTACGGGCTCGGGTTTGGGTCTAGTCCGATCCGGAACCGAACCGCATCTAGTTCGAGCCTGAGTTTGCGTGGGATCGCCACTCACCACAGTGAGGCACCGACCGAGCGCCAGCGGCCGGGCTAGCCGACGAGCCCTGTGGATCGCGGCTCTCCCCGCCACGTTGCTGGCTTGCTGCGGCTTGCTCACGCTGTCACGCATCGACCAGGTCACCAGTCCATTCCTCTTCCACAGTGACCTGCATACTGCAGCCCTCACAGCTCTTCTCCACAGCCGCAGGATCACTTGGCCGCGCCCTCCCCTTCTCTTCAAGTTTCAACCCTCGCATTCGAACCGTCGCGCAGCAACAGGTAAGCGATCCCCTTCGCCGGTGTCTCCTGATTCTGTGGGATTTGTTGGTGAAAAGCCTGTAAAATTTGAAGAATACTTTTGCGCCCAAACAATGAAATCGGATGCTTTCCCATCTGCGTTTGGGCGTAGAGTGATCGAGCTTAACTGTATAAGCGTCCAATTAACAGGGGATTGCCATCAATTACTTATCTATTAGTATGCCATTGCGAATTCAGCTGATTGAATGCATGCAACTTGCCTTGAAGGATGTTTTAGGTCTTAATTCATCTGATGCCTCACAAGTTCTAGAGACCATGTTGCTTGGGGCTTGGGATACTATCCCATAGCGTTCTCGCTTTTTTCTGGAAATGGAGGACGATCCAGTCCGTCCCATGTACAAGCCAAACTCTGTAAGTACTTGCTTTAAATGCTGGAACTCTAGCTCTTCACACCAAAATAATATCAGTTACTAGTTTCACATGTGCAGGGCGTCCTGTCAGGAAATGGTTCTCGGGTGAAGCAATCAGATCTTAGACTTCACAATATGGACTCCTCATCTGAAGGTGGTTGGTCCCACCCAGGAGCATCGGCAATGAGCAGCAGCAGTTTAAATGAACAAACCGCAACACAATCTGGTAATTCATTATCTTAAACACACTACCAACCAATTATCACAATAGCAAATTTGTCAACTGCAGTTTCAGGCTTCCTGACTTCTTGTACTTCGGTTTGTAGCATGTCTTTTTTTTCAGCCTCTCTGTCAGTTTATTTCAATTCCTTGGGGACATGGCTTCCTGGTTTGCTGTTATTTAAGGCACTGTAACGAAAATGAACTGAAGTTTCAGATCACATATTTGGGATAACTTCACTGATTTTGTACATCGTTATGTTATAGTGCCTGTGTGCACATGGTACTGTGTGGAGTTGTGAGTTGGATTAATTTGTAAGTTCTGTCATGAGCTGATGAAGCCTTGGATATTGTCGCAAATTTCATTTTTATATGCTCATTTTCAATGACCTTTAGAGAAAATATTCGTAGATCTCAAAGTAGGAGTAGATGATATTTCATATATTTAAATGACATTTGGTGTGGATGATGCCTATGTTTTTCCTTATTTTTCTTTGGTGTTACCTCCAGTGTTGCCAACACCTTAACTCATCTTGTTACTAACCTTAAATATCATATGATTCTTTCACTTTTTTGTGATTCTTCTCTCAAACAATGTTCCCAGTGCCCAAGTCTCAATTATATTAAAGTGGATTAATGTTTTACAACCTCCATGAAAGTGGGTTGTTTTTTTCTCTTCAGATAATAATCTCCATGGGAAGCATGGTCAGAACATGGAGTCGCCGCCCTTGTCCCTGGGAAAGCAAGAAGTTGCATTTTCAGCACAAAACTCAGATTGTAGCTCATCATTTGTAAGTTTTCAATGCCATCGTAAGAATTGTTTCTATCCTATACCCCATCACTTTGAGCTGAGTTCGTACATCTTGTTACAGGCTTATATACCTTATGTTGCTGAGGCTAATTACGGTGAGGTCTTTCCTGGAAATTCTCCACTTCTTATTGTAAGTTCACTGGACTCCCAACTTATTT
>BCLH01003332.1:0-18709 GCA_001602315.1 Zoysia pacifica
GCAGAAGCACTGGTGCGCATGCGACGAGGAAGGCGAGGCAATTCAAGCGGTGGAGCAGAGCCAGGAGGAGCAGGGAACGCAGGGCCGTCCCGCGGTGGCGGCGCCAGAAGCGCGGCGCCATTTTCGATTCCAATGATCCACCTTATTCACCTCGCGTCGATCCCCCTTATACATCGATGACCACCACACACACACACACTCTCTCTCTCTCTCTCTCTCGTCAATTATGGATGGTTGAATTGATACGGATTCCTTCTATCTCTGGCTGTAGTTGGATGGATATGTATTATTGTCCCTTTCTTTACTCCTAAAATTGTTGTTCCTTAGGAAGTGAAGTGTGGAACAAAAATAGAATGAAGACTCCGTGTTGGGCCTAAGCTGGGCTGGGCAACGTATAACAGTCTCAAATTAAAAAAAAAACCAAAGATTTCACAAGAGGACAAGCGGAAGGAGATGAGCCTCCCTCTGTCTTCTTCTTCCCCATCCACCCACCTCGTCACCATTTCCCCTTCCCTGCATCAGCTAGCTCAGGCCTCAGGGATGCTGGCAGCCGCTCTTGTTGCCTCCCCTGGAGGCCCCGCCTGCTGCCTCCAGCTCCGCCTCCTTCGCCGCCCGCAGCCTGCCCCACCCCGCCTCCTCCACCTCTCGTCGGCGCGTCTGCTCCTCCGCGCCGGCCCCCCCGCCTCTGACTCCTTCGCTGGCTGGTCCGACCGCCAAAAAGAGGACGAGGACAAGAATCTTCCCCTGAAATCTTCAGGGTTCCGAGCAGGCGGAGGTGAGGTCTTCCTCGAATTCACCTTTTCTTGCTCAGCTACTGCATGCTCTGGAATCAATCTAACAACCCATCATCTAGTTTGAAGTGTCTTTGGAGCACTAATGACATTTGGGTGGTAGCTCATCCTCAGGGCTTCTTGGACCTGGACTTGCTGGCTTCTTCTTCCTTGCTGCTCTTACCTTTGCCGTTGCCTCCATCAGAAGCAGCAATGGTAACTCTCCTTTGCTTCCTATTAACCCTACCACTATTTAGTTGGCTATCGATAACCAATTCAACAGCTTAGTGGCTGTTCCTGTCCCGCAGGAACAAGGGTACAAATGCACAACTTGTCTGCCGATACTGCTGCCACGGAAACTTATTCTGATGGCTCCCATGAAGAGGATAAGAATGCTGATCAATCTGCCTTACCGACTGCTGACCCACAATGTGATAAAGGGACAAATGAACTCCCAATGCCCTTAGAAACAGACCAGGTACTACCTGAGGGTGAAGCTGAACGTGAAAAGGAGCAAACCTATATTATTTCTGACGGGAACAATGTTCTCAGTGAAGAGGATCAGCAGGTTGACGCTTCAGGTGGCACTTCAAGTTCATCGCTGTCACCTCGTTTGCCCACTGCAGCGGAATCTGAACAAGCTGCTTATGCACCATCTAGCAAACTTGACGTGGCAGACCCTTCCAATGAAATCCCTAATCTAGAAGATGCATCAGATTCCAGTGTGGCTTTGTCAGAAAACCATCATCTACACGAAATTGTGACATCAGATGCAGCGGTGCTTGATTCAGATGAAGCTGTGCCCATCCATCAAATTTCAGACAGTGCATCAAATGATAAAAATTTCGAGCAGAATACAAATATTTACATCAGCAGCGAAGCTTCTTCGTCGGTATTGTCTGATTATATAGAATACCAAAGTGCCAATACATTGTCTCCACTCAGCTCAAATGATTCGCCTATAGAGAGTAGTAAGCCAGGAGACGGGGAGGAAATTTTGGCAGGGGCTCATGATGAACGAGAAAATGAACTAGAAAACCAAAGCAACTTATTCAAGTCGGTATCACCTGCACAATCTCTCTCCCCTGCTGGAATTCCCGCACCCTCTCTGGTGTCCAGTGCTTCACACGTACCTGGGCAGATTGTGATTCCAGCTGCAGTTGACCCAACACAGGAAAATGCTGTATCTGCACTGCAAAGTCTAAAGGTATCTGTCATGAATCCAGTATTACTCGACTTGATGAGGGTTCTTGTCATACAGCTTTTTAAATTTTGTATATCATACAGTTTTTAAAGTGTTATATATCCCACAATTTTCTATATATGATATCGATACTCTGTCATATATGGTCTTCATTGACTTAGAGAAGGCTTATGACAAATTGCCAAGGAATGTCACATGGTGGGCCTTGGAAAATCACAAAATCTCAACAAAGTACATTATCCTCATTAAGGATATGTACAATAATTTTATGATAAGTGTTCAAACAAATGATGATATTTTTTCAATCGATATAGAGCTGCACCAAGAGTTGACTCTGGAGCCTTATCTTTTCACTTTGGTGATGGATGTGATCACAAGAGACATGGGGATATTCTTTGGTGTATGCTCTTTGCAGATAATGTGGTGTTAATGGAGGAGCCCAAGATGGGGGTTAACCAGAAGTTAGAAATGTGGATACAGACTTTAGAGTAAAAGGGGTCTAGATGTAATAGGCCTAAAAAGTAGTACGGAGTATATGAGTTGTGATTTCAATGCCTTTTTTTTTTTCCTAGTGCTTTGTCTCCTAGGGGTTTCATCTGTAGCCTACCCCAACTTGCTTGGAGCTAAAAGGCTTTGCTGTTGTTCTTGTATTTGCATATCATACTCTATCAAGTGTTTCTTTTCTTTGTAGATAATTCTAGTAGATACCAAAAAAATCTTATCTTGCCCTTAACCATTTTTTTTTTTGGTTGCCTCACTATAGTTTGGGGCTTGAACATTGACTTTGATTGACTTTGTAGATAAGTAAGTACTCCATCAATCCCGAAATAGTTGATGTTTTAGCTATCGGGAATTAAGGAGAGGTGGAAAAGGCGAGTGCGCTAGAATCAAGGGGAGAGATATAGATATATTGTAAAGAGAGAAATGTGCATTGGGAAGTGAAAATGAAGTATTATGGGAAAACTAGAGAAGGCTAAAATGTGACGGAGGGAATATCACATTATATGTTTCATCATGTAGTAGACCACCTCTGTCAAATGTTCCATCTCATTTGCATGATATAAGCTGCTGAATTTAGCTGGTCGTTGGACAGACAATCATGTGCACAACAAAAACTCTTTGATTAATTATTGCTTTTTTTTTTTGAAGGTGATTGAACCCAGTGTTCAAGCTGGTGACCTGTGTACTCGACGTGAGTATGCTCGATGGTTGGTTGTTGCAAGTAATTGTCTTTCAAGGTGCATATTTTCTCTTTGTACCAGTTGCCCTCCCAAGTAGTAATAAAAAAATATGCAGTATAGTTCCATTTTTCTTTTCTGATTAGAGCAGATGCCGTCTCCTTTGGTTAAGTTGTGCTGTATTAGACTTCCTGTTTCACTATCTTGAGTGATTACTCATTAACCAGCTTATTACTCTTCTGATTTATACAGGAATACTTTCTCTAAAGTCTATCCAGCTATGTATATAGATAATGTCACTGAGCTTGCATTTAATGATATCACACCCGAAGATTCTGATTTTCCTTTTATACAAGGTGACACATACTATTACTCTCAAGACGAAACTATTTCTGTGGAGATTAAGGAAGCATCATTTTGGAAAGTTATGTTACTCTTATCTATTTATTTCAATGTATCTGTAGGCTTAGCAGAAGCTGGACTGATATCTAGCAAGCTTTCAAGATCCGATATGAATGATATGAATAATCCTGATGATGTTCAAAACTATCATAACTTGTTTTTACCAGAGAGGTGACAGTCTTTCCATTGCATGCCTATCGATCTATCTTGTTTGCTTTCAGCCAAACTCCAAAAACTGTCTTCCTTGCAGTCCACTATCACGGCAAGACCTTATTAGTTGGAAAATGGCTCTAGATAGGAAGCAACTACCTGAAGTTGACAGAAATGTAAGAAAAAATATTATTATCGTTTATAATCAGGTCATAAAACTGGCTAACTAATACTATCGCTCTCACTCTCACCAGACATTGTTCAAAGCATCTGGCTATATAGACATCGATAAAATAAGTCCAGCTGCTTGGCCTGCTTTGGTGGCTGACTTGGGTGCTGGAGACCAGAGCATTACAGCTCTTGCCTTTGGTAAGCTCTTTATAGTTCATCTTCTTGTTTGATGTGAATGTAATCGACATAGCTATTCTTTTGAAGGTTTTACGAGACGTTTTCAGCCGGGCAAGCCTGTGACAAAAGGACAAGCAGCCCTAGCCATTTCAACTGGTGATTCTGCGGAGATTTTTTTGGAAGAGCTTGCTCGTATAGAGGCAGAGAAAATAGCTGAAGCAGCTGTAAATGCACACGGTGCAGTGGTTGCTCAGGTCGAAAAAGATCTTAACGCAAATTTTGAAAGGGAACTTACAAAGGAAAGAGAGAAAGTTGAGACCCTTGAAAAACTAGCCGAAGATGCTAGGATGGAGCTGGATAAGTTGAGAGCAGAAAGAGAGCATGAAAAGAACACTCTGCTTAGGAATAGAGCTGCTGTTGAATCTGAAATGGAAATTCTATTGAAGTTGCGGAGTGAAGTAGAGGAACAGCTGCAGAGTGTGCTCAGTAAGAAGGTGGAGATCTCCTTTGAGAAGAGTAGGATTGAAAAACTCCAGAAGGAAATAGAAAATGAAAACTTGGCTGTTGTGCAACTTCAATATGAACTTGAAGTAGAGAGGAAGGCATTATCTATGGCCCGGTAAGAATCCACAACATCTAGTGTTTCCGCTGGTGACCCAGAAGCTAGGGATGCAAGTGGGCATCCCCAGAAACCCACATCTAGTTCAAATTTTGTGGGTAACCCGCAAATACCCACAAAATTTGAACTAAATTTGATCCTCACGGATACCCACTTGCATCCCTACCAGAAGCCTGTTTTTAGTTATATATTCCGTTTGCACTCAACATGCTAGTCTAGACAAGGTGACAGCTGATTTTCATATGAATGTAAAGATCTTATTTTGTTATTCAAACGATTATAGTAATTTGCATGTGTTTTCTCTCCTGAACTTGCGACAATAGTGATGATGAGGATGCCGTGGGCTTGTGATATCCTGCACAACGCGTTAATTACTAAGACCATCGTGAAAGGGATTGCTTAGATATGACTATTGTTGGACCTAAAGAGAAACCTGAAGCTCCATTTAAGCTCATGCGAGCCCCTGTAAAATTTTCTATACCGTAAAGGATTCCAGCTTATCTGTGCAAGATTTCTCCTGAATCACAATTCACAGCTGACATTCCTGAGGCATTCTTTGATGATATATTTGATTTTTATCTCATATTAACTGACATACCCTCTTTAACTAGGGCTTGGGCAGAGGAGGAAGCAAGAAAGGCTAGGGAGCACGCGAGGGCCCTTGAGGAGGCTCGAAACCAATGGGAGCGTCAAGGAATCAAAGTTGTTGTTGAAGGAGGGCTTGAGGATGCCGCATCAGCTGGAGTCACGTGGGCAAATGTTGGCAAAGAACAGCCAGTTGACGAGACAATCAACCGTGCTGAATTGCTTCTAGAGAAGCTAAAGTTGATATCTGCTGAGATAAAAGTCCGATCTCATGGTGCGCTGGACAGAGTAATACAGCACTTGAGATCTTTCATTGCAAGCCTAAAGCAAAGATCAGCGAACGTGAGGCAGCAATGCACTGAATTTGGGATTGCTGCTGCTTCAAAGGCAAACAAGATAGCAGCAGAAGTACAGGGCAGTGCTTGCACTTTTGGTTCGACAATTGGGGACAAGTCGAAGAGGGTAATAGAAGACTGCAAAGAGGGTCTGGATAAATTTGCTCACAGATTCAAGACAGACTAAAGGCCGTATCTCTGCGTGCCAACAATAGTGGAGTGTAGGAGCTGTGTGGCTGGACAATGGAGCACTAGAATTCCTTGGAATAAACTTTTGACGTGTTGTTGCACAAACTATACCCATACTGAAATGGATTACTACTACGACGCAGATGGTGCTGGTTGTCATGAATTTGACTTGAAGCATTCAGACAATAAAATATGCCTTCAGTTTCACATCGCAGAAATGCTTTTTGTTCTGTATAAGTCATGCTATGCAAAGACAGCCGCTTTTTATTTTTATTTTTTTAAAAAAACATCTGCTGTTTGGCCGTTTCTGATTTGATTGCTTGTCAGAGCGGATGAATGCTCTCGTGCGCATAGGGGTGATAGGATTAAACGCACATCTTTTCACAAACTAAATAGATTTTTATTAAATTTTAATTCAAAAATAAATAAAAATTTAATTTAATTTGATCTAGCCTTCTCTATTTTTAGTTTATTTTTTCAGCCCGTTTTCACCCCCTACGTGCATACCATCAACCAAAAAAAAAAACACGGTAAAATATCACTCCATTACATACTGCAACGGATAAATCCTTTCCGTCTCAACAGAAATATCAATTGCACAGGCAACAAATTCAGGATGTCCATTCTCACTTGCCATCTCATATTCTTCTTTTAAATATTCTTGGTAAAAATACTGTCTCTTTTTCAAAAAAAGAAAAAAAAATTGTTTCTGCATATACCCCTTTCAGTGATCGAACAAGCAGAACCCTTGCCTCTTGTAACTCAAAGTCAGAGCTTCGATGCAGTTTTGAGCTTTGTACTTGGCTGGCTTGCTGCTGCAGCAACCTTGCTCTGCATGAGTGCCTTCACTTCGAAGAGGAGCTCGTGGGCTTCTTCAAAATGAGGACTAGTCGCTTTCTTCACATTATTTATCCAAATGAGGATCTTCTCATGAGCACCCAGAAATCTGTCACGCACATCATCGCCAAGGATCTGCAAGCCATATATTGATCTTAAACATAATCTCACATAATCACTTGCCTGTACAGTGAATCTGTCACAACTGAAGGTGATATCAAGCACCCTGCCTCCACAGAACATATTAGCTCAAAGGAGTGAAGGGCACCAGCCTAGGCGTTCAAGAAAAAGCTCCCATAAACAAAACTACTGCATTTCAAAAAGGTTTGTCAACTACCTATGGGGAAATATCAGGTGCACATGTGCACAAACTCGTTCAGAGCGCTTCAGTTACCATCTTGACACCTCACATAATCACTTGTCTGTACAGTGAATCTGTCACAACTGAAGGCGATATCAAGCACCCTGACTCCACAGAACATATCAGCTCAAGGAGTGAAGGGCACCAGCCTAGGCGTTCAAGAAAAAGCTTCCATAAACAAAACTACTACATTTCAAAAAGGTTTGTCAACTAGCTATGGGGAAATATCAGGTGCACATGTGCACAAACTTGTTGAGAGCGCTTCACTTACATCTGGACACCTAAAATCATGGGTGGGACCTGGGGAGTTTCCATTGATGAAGCACATATTTTTGGTCACACCCTCTACATTCATGTCTGCTAAAATCATGTGTGCCAACCAGTTATTTCAGGCCATTGAAATCAGATATTACGGTTGTCAATAAGTTGTGCACATGCACACCAAATACATCATGTGCACCTGATATTTCCATTTTTTTTAAAAATGGAGCTCGTATATGTTACTGATGCATTTGTGGGAAAGAAATATCAGCGAAGGGGCTGCAGGAGCAACTAAGGAAGGCGCTGCCTCCAGATGGAAAGCTAGATATAAGTTACTAAATAAATAGTAGATTAGTTACCTAATAAGTAGGAGGTAAATTTGGGTTGTAAAGGCACCTGTTCTATAAAGTATGCCACGTCCAGAGTTTGTAGCAGGCATGAAGTAATCTTCTCTGAGTTGGAGAAGAGAGCTTCGGTCGCCGTGGCTGGGAACGTGTCCCAGGCCGACGACAGTGCTGAGTCCATTTCCGGTTCCAGTTCACATAATTACATCCTTCGTTCTCATCCCAACGCAAGTGATCATCTGTGTTCTCCGCTCCATACTCCTGCACGAAGGAAGCGCCTACAACATTTGGTGTCCGTTTCACCTCTTGCATCGACAATCATGTCTGGCAAGAGCGCAGATCCTGGAACAAGCCTGACAGATTCTCAAAAACTCGATCAGTTGATGGACTTCAACATGCAGATCATGGCGCAGATGGCCTCAATGAAGACACGACTCGATTCCCATGATCAAAGGATCGCATGCACAAAGGAACAGCGAAGATCAGAGGAGGTACCAGCCTCAAAAGGGCAAGAAACCCGTGCAGAAGATCGTCGTGGCCATGGTGCTGACGAAGGTGGGAGCAACTCACTGCCAACACACCGCAGCGGTGGCGGTGGCAGGACTGAAGGCGATCCCTATGTTCGTCGCGGTGGCGGCTATGGCGGCGCAGGTGGCGATCCCTATGATTGTCACGATGGCGGCTATGGCGGCGGAGGTGGCGATCCCTATGATCGTCGCGGTGGCAGCTATGGCGGCGGATGGCGATCCCTATGAGCGTCGCGGTGGCGGCTATGGCGGCAGAGGTAGTGATCCCTATGATCGTCATGATGGCGGCTATGGCAGCGGAGGTGGCGATCCCTATGATCGTCGAGGCGGCGGTGGCGGCGATCGCCACAGCGGAGATTATGGCGGCGGGGGTGACCCATACCACCACCACGGTGGTAGAGCTGATTACTACGATCGGCGAGGCAATGGCTATGGAGGAGGGGTCAACTTCCCCAGCTATGATGGAGAGACGGACCCCCCTCACTTGGCTCACAAAGTGCGAGTCTTATTTCCGCGTGGTATGTGCACATTGGACCAGGAGAAGGTTTGGCTCACTTCACTGCATTTGGAAGGAGTGGCAGCCCAGTGGTTCTATACCTTGGAACACGACTATGAGATCATGTCTTGGCCTCGCTTCATGGACTTCGTCAATCTCAGGTTCGGGCCTCCTATACGAACCAATGGCTTGGCAGAACTCAAAGAATTGCGTCGGACTGGTTCTGTGGAGGAGAACCAGCGACAATTTTTGGCCCTATTATGCCGTTGTGATGACCTGACAGTACCACAGCAGGTGAATCTGTTCACAGCAGGGTTGGGGCAGCCTATGAGGACTGATGTCGAGCTGCAAGCTCCAACAACTTTGCAAATGGCTATGAGTATTGCCCGGGCCATGGAAAATCGTGGACATGTAGAGGAAAGCAGTAAGCAAGCAGATACACAATGGCAAGCTTCCCATGACATCTACATATCCAGCAAAGTTGTCAGGGGCACCACAAGGAAACACTAAACCCCGATTCAGACGGCTGTCACCAGAAGAGCTTGCTAAGAAGAGGGCCAATGATGAATGTTACTATTGTTCAAAGAAGTACACTCCAGGACATAAGTGTGGAGGCAAGGTGGTGTTCTTGCTGGAACTTGAGGAAGGCCAGGAGGTGGATGATGTTGCTGAAGAGCTAGGCATTTCCTTGCATGCCCTGACCGGAATTGATGTAGCTACAGTTACAACTCTCCATTGGCAGTATTTCTCTGGTTGCATTAGTCGATACAGGATCGACACTTACATTCATCTAGGAGAGTGTGGCGCGACGGCTGGACCTTCCCATCACACCACGACCCGGACTATCAGTGAAGGTTGCCAATGGTGACCGTGTGTCCAGTGCTGGGCCCTGCTTGAACACAAAGATCACCATAGCTGAAGAAGAGTTTTCCATCAGCTGCTACACATTACCACTGGATGGCTTCGATGTTGTATTGGGCGTTCATTGGTTGAAGACTTTGAGACCTATTCTCTGGAATTTTGCAGAGCTGACCATGTCCTGGCACCATGGCAGAACAGTCCAATGGACTGGACTAGGCAAAACAGTAGCAAGGTGCACAGCACTGTCCTCACCATGCACACTGATGGACTCACTGTTATCATCCTTCATCGACATTTTAGAGGAGCCACACGGCCTTCCTCCGATCAGGCGCCATGACCATCGCATCTGGTTACTACCAGGAACGGTACCGGTTGCGGTATGGCCCTATCGCTACCCACAGCTGTTGAAGGACGAAATAGAAAAGCAGTGTGATGATATGTTGGCACAAGGTATCATTCGGGAAAGCACATCAGCATTCTCTTCGCCGGTGCTGCTTGTCAAAAAGCAGGCTAAATCATGGCGTTTCTGTGTGGATTACCAGGAGCTCAACAGCAACACTATTAAGGACAAGTTTCCAATACTTGTGGTTGATGAATTACTGGATGAACTCTGTGGTGCATGCTTCTTTACTAAGTTGGACCTCCGCAGTGGCTATCATCAGGTGCATATGCATCCTGATGACATTGACAAAACAGCATTTCGGACACATCGTGGCCACTTTGAGTTCTTGGTAATGCCCTTTGGCCTCACCAATGCACTCTCTACATTCCATCACTCATGAATGAAGTTCTGAAGCCATTTATTCGGAAATTCGTATTGGTATTCTTTGATGATATTCTGGTGTTTAGTCAATCTTGGGCAGAGCATCTTCAGCATGTTAAGGCAGTATTCCAAGTCCTCCGAAATAATAAACTAGCACTGAAGAAATCCAAGTGTACATTTGGCGAGCAATCAGTGTCCTACCTCGGCCAAAGACACTCAAGGCATTGAGGGGGTTCCTTGGCCTAACGGGCTATTACAGAAAATTCATTGCAGGTTATGGCGAGGTGGCTGAACCCACTCATGGCATTATTGAAGAAGGAAGCCTTCCAGTGGACCGAGGCGGCCGAAGAGGCGTTCTTGTGCCTCAAGCAGGCACTAGTGACTGCACCTCTTCTCCAAATGCCAGACTTCACCGAGAGGTTCATCGTAGACTACAATGCTTCGGGCGTCGGGTTCGGCGAGGTGCTGCACCAAGGCGACAGTGCCATCGCATTCTTCAGTAGGGCTGTCAGCCCTCACCATGCCAAGCTGCCCGTGTATGAGCATGAGCTGATTGACCTCGTCAAGGCAGTCCAAAACTGGAGGCCATACTTGTGGAGGAGGCTATTCACTGTGCGAACAGATCATTATAGCCTCAAATACATTCTGGATCAGCGGCTCTCAACAATTCCACAGCACACATGGGTAAGCAAACTATTTGGCTATGACCTAATCATAGAATACAGATCAGGCAAGTTGAATGTGGTGGCAGATGCCCTCTCAAGAAGGGATGAGGAAGAAGAGAGGATGTGTGCTATTTCAGCACCGTCATTCAAAATATTTGACAAACTAAGAGCAGAGATGGTCACCAATACCCAAGTAGCAGAGATACGTGCCAAGCTAGCTGCCGGAGATGCGCCAGAAGGATGGTCAGAAGCAGATGGCTTGCTGTTATTCAATGGCAGGATCTTTGTACCAGATGAGTCTGCATTGTGGCAGCAACTTCTGGCCGATGCGCATCAGGCTGGCCATGAAGGCATCGAGAAGACCCTGCAGAGGTGGTGTGCCTCATTCTACAACTCACACGCCCAGCACCGCGTGCGCGAGTTCGTGCGAGGATGTGCCATCTGTCAGCGCAACAAATCTGAACATCCGATGGGACTACTTCAGCCCTTGCCAGTACCATTAGAGGTATGGAGTGATATTTCCATGGATTTTATTGAAGGATTTCCTAAAGTTGGTGGCAAATCGGCCCCTTCTCCAAATTTGCTCACTTCATCGCCCTAAGTCATCCATACACAGCAGCTTCAGTGGCCAAGGCATTCTTTGAAGGAGTGGTGCGGCTCCATGGGTTCCCCTATTCCATTGTAAGTGACCGGGACACCATTTTCACCAGTGCCTTCTGGAAGGAGTTGTTCCGTCTTGCAGGTGTTAAGCTCCTCATGAGTTCTGCCTTCCACCCCCAGACAGATGGTCAATCAAAAGTTGTCAACAAGGTCATTACCATGTATCTGCGTTGTCTGGCTGGTGACAGAACACGTTCGTGGTTGCAATGGCTCCCTTGGGCGGAATTCTGCTATAATTCATCCTATCAAACAGCAGTCAAGTGTTCGCTGTTCCGCATTGTCTTTGGCAGAGAACCACCCATGCTGCACTCATATCAACCTGGTGTGGCGAGAGTAGCTGCTGTGGATCATCAACTTCAGGATCGAGATGAATTTCTATCAGAGATAAGGGAGCGCCTTGTACAGGCGCAGGTAACAATGAAGAGCTACCAGGACAAAACTCGAAGGGAGGTGACCTTTGAGGTTGGAGAATGGGCTTGGTTGAAGCAGCGAAAGCGCACAGCATTAGGTATTACAACATCACCACAGTCAAAATTGGGACCACGCTTCTATGGGCCATTCCTGGTTTTGGCTTGTGTATGCAAGGTCTCGTACCAGCTTCAGCTGCCACCACGAGCCAAAATCCATGATGTCTTCCATGTGTCCTTGCTCAAGAAGTATGAAGGTCCACCACCTACAGAGGTTGTTCCATTGCCTGACTTGCTGCATGGTCGTGTCATTCCTAAACAGACAAGGTGGTCCGCGCCCGTCTTAATTGTGGCGTGTGGGAACTGCTGGTGCAACGGGTGGGCCATTCAGCTGCTGAAGCATCTTGGGAGCAGATGGAAGATTTCAAGAACCAATATCCTGAAGTTCAGCTCGCGGACGAGCTGTTTGCTGAGGAGAAGGGAAGTGTTACTGATGCATTTGTGGGGAAGAAATATCAACAAAGGGGCTGCAGGAGCAACTAAGGAAGGCGCTGCCTCCAGATGGAAAGCTAGATATAAGTTACTAAATAAATAGCAGATTAGTTACCTCATAAGTAGGAGGTAAATTTGGGTTGTAAAAGCACCTGTTCTATAAAGGATGACACGTCCAGAGTTTGTAGCAGGCATGAAGTAATCTTCTCTGAGTTGGAGAAGAGAGCTTCGGTCGCCATGGCGGGGAACGTGTCCCAGGCCGGCGACAGTGCTGAGTCCATTTCCAGTTCCAGTTCACATAATTACATCCTTCGTTCTCATCCCAACGCAAGTGATCATCTGTGTTCTCCGCTGCATACTCCTGCACGAAGGAAGCGCCTACAACAGTATATGTCCAAGTTTGGTATGTGCCAGTGGATTTTGAAAGCCAGAAAATCCTACCTTTTCCAGCGATCCATTGTCAAATACCACAAATTGTTCACCTGATAACCTTACACAAATGTCATGTGCGCCAGGCTGACTTTTGGGCCTGGTACTGTGGCAACCGGGCTACTGTAGCAGCTCGGCTACTGTAGCGGCCCCGCTACTGTAGGCACGTGCAGCTAATTAAGATAAAGATTTGTTAGGGTTTGTTAGTAGTTAGGATAAGGATTTGTTAGGGTTTGTTAGGAGTGACGAGTTAGACTTTAATAATAGCAGAGTAGTTCTTTAGGTGGTTAGGAAAGGATGCTATTTAAGCAGATATAATTGTGAAGAGAAAGGCAAGCAATAAGAATTACCAATTATCCAGTCTATCTCTCAATTCTTCTAAATCTCATCTTCTTCACCATAGGGCGCAGAGGGGTAAAACCTCAACCAGTTACCAATCCTACCTACAAGCTACGCAGCCAAAGACCTGCAGTCTTGGGGGCCGACGCTTTTGACAACCTGGTGTTACGATCCAGACGATCCGCAGCACCACCAACCGCCGCTTAACCTGTCCATGTTGCTGCCGTCGCCACCATGCCGGGAGATGACGATCTCAAGACCCTTCTCGCATCTATGATGAAGGAACACCAGAAAATCAAAACCACGGTGGCCTCACTAGCCAACAAATCAAAGGTGAACACCCAAGCAATCCAACGCCTGGAACAAGGGCAAACCCAGCCACGACAGACCATCCAGATTTCAAAAGATGGATTTTTCAAAATATGATGGCAAGGGAGACCCGCTGCCCTTCATAAACCGTTGTGAGTCCTATTTTGTCGAGCAACACATCGCCGAAGAGGTGTAGATGGCATCATACAATATGTTGGACACCGCACAACTCTGGTTCATGCAAATCCAATAAGATGAAGGGACACCCCTGTGGAAGCGCTTTGCGAAATTACTTAATCTTCGCTTTGGACCGCCCTTGCGCGCCAATCCACTGGGTGAACTGACGGCGTGCAAGCGCACCGAGACCGTGGAGGACTACCAGGACCTTTTCAGGCCTTACTGCCTCGAGCCGGTCTCCTCACGGAAGAGCAGCACGTACAGCTGTTCACAGCAGGCCTTCAACCGCCTCTCAGCCTTTACGTCGAGATCCACAACCCGCAGTCTCTCGCCGTCGCCATGAGCCTAGCCCGGAAATTAGAACTCCGGGATCAGTGCAGCTGCAGCAGAAACTATGCCATCACTGGACCGAGGCAAGGGCTGCTACCGACCCCAATGCCACAGGCACAGCCACAGCCGGCCCCAAGCAGCACGGTTCCACTCTCTTCCGTTGTGACAGTGAAAGGCCGGCAGGTGAAACGACTCTCCACAACTGAGATGGAAGAACGCCGACGATTAGGTCTATGCTATAACTGCAATGAGAAATTTGGGCACGGCCACAACAAGGTCTGCCAACACCTCTTTCTACTGTAATTGGGAGATGAAGAAGACAGCTCGAGGACGAGCTGCTCGTCGAAGAGGGGAGAGATGTCATGTGCGCCAGACTGACTTTTGGGCCTGGTACTGTAGCAACCGCGCTACTGTAGCAACTCGAGTAATATAGCGGTCCCGCTACTGTAGGCACGCACAGCTAATTAGGATAAGGATTTGTTAGGGTTTGTTAGTAGTTAGGATAAGGGTTTGCTAAAGTTTGTTAGTAGTTAGACCTTAATTATAGCAGAGTAGTTCTTTAGGTGGTTAAGAAAAGAGGCTATTTATGCAGATGTAATCGTGAGGAGAAAGGCAAGCAATAAAAATTACCAATTATCTAATCTACCTCAATTCTTCTAAATCTCATCCCCCTCACCATAGGGCGTAGAGGGGTAAAACCTCGGCCAGTTACCAATCTTACCTACGAGCTACGCAGCCAAAGGCCTGCAGTCTTGGGCGCCGACGCCTTTGAGAGAAATAATTACAGTGTTCCACTATAGGCAATGATAGAGGCAACCAATGTAGTGACTAGGATTTTTTTTTCAATTAGATCATTTATACTGATCAGTGTCCTTTTCATCAAAAGTAATCACATTTCTTATTTTTACTATTTCGTTTGCAAGGTGCATTTCATCAGTACCTGTTATTAGGCTGCTAATATTTTAGGTAAAAAGCACTACCCTCTTCTTCTAGAACGCACTTGTAATGTTCTGACTATATGTCAAGCAGCTGGTGACTAAATCGCTGCACTCAGATTTGCTGCGTACATGAGGCCGAAATCGACATATTGACTGATATAAAAATGATGTAATAAATAAAGCAATCAGTCAGGCACAATGTCATGCATTACTGCTATGCTACAACTTGAACTGATAGCATTGACTGAAACATGAAACACACATACCTCCAGCTGCATTATCTCACAAACAAGGCTAAGATCTGCAATTGATGGCTGCGGGTTACCAAGTAAGAACTTTGTGTCACCTTTCAGCCATTCAGATTCAATCCTTTCCAGTGACTGTACCAGCAGATTCTGTGCTTGTTTTGCAGCCTCAGGACTTGGCGTAAGACCAAGAAAAGGGGCCAGTACGGTATGCATTATAAGAGTTGCTGCACAATTAACATTTGACGAACAGCACAAAAAAAGCTTCAGTTATCGAGGCAAAAAGATTATGTTAAACTGCTGGATATTGTTTGAGTTTGAAGCATCATCAAATTTCATTAAAATGGCCCAAATGTTATGTGATTGTGTAATCTATGTTGTACATATTTATATATTTGGTTTGAGGAGCTGGACAATGGATCATTTAAAAACTCCAAATGTAACCCCACTTATTTGGCTCGACGAATAGATTCAGTTGTTCCATCATCATTACAACAATGCACATAAGCACATGACTGCTACGGAAGTTCTTTTTTACACTGTTAGGATTTTTTTTTAAAACAAAATAACCGTACGAACTAGAAGGGAAAGAAAGACATAACTGTACAAGGCAGCACAGGGAAAACAAAGATCTAAGGTCACCCATGTACCAAAAAAAACTCGATTAGGGGTCCGAGGTCCCACTAACATTATATTAAGATGACACATATCAAAATCTGGGCCAGGACAGGAACACGCCAACATGGGCACAAGGCCCAGCGTGAGGCCCAACTGTACCATAACCCAGAGAAATAGGCTTAAATAGATGGCAACTTGGTGTGCAGCACCCAGGGATCAAATCCTGGGCAGGCGCTCTGGTCAGTGGACTTTGCCACTGCACCATGAGCTCCTTCGCGCAACTATGTAAAAAGATATATCCATTTCAAATAATAAAACTTCAAAATTGCCCATAAGACCTGCCTTGAGTAGAGATGGCCCTCACCTGCACCACGACGCAAATTCGTGTGATGCCAATCCAATATTGACTCAATTTTAGCTCTTGTAAACAAGTCGGCAGGATACCTATATGGAATAAAGATATCAAACAGTGGCCCTGAAACGGCCAATATGTGGAAGCTCAACACAATAGACCATAAATTGCTTAACGCACCAGTGATCTGGAACTCCAGGGAATACCGATGCAAGATACCTCAAAATGGCATGACTGTGACAAGAGAACAAGTTCACAATAAAATAAGTATCACAACTGTTTTATAAGCATTGTTTGAAAATGTAAGCAAACAAATACTCCCTCCGTTCACAAACATACATCATTCTAGCATTCAAATTTTGTTCCTCAATATATGTCATTCTCACTTCCTAAAGTATCTTTCTCTCTTTCCAATACACTCTCTTTTCCTAATAAATCTCTTATCTCTATCTCTTCCCCCCTCATTTTCTGTATACAATACTTTTTCAAATCTCCTTAATTCCTGTGGCCAGGCTAGAATGACTTATATTTGTGAACGGAGAGAGTAATAAATATTCTCCAATGAAGGAAGCTTGAGAATTTGAGCTTACCTTTCAAACAGTTTAAATCTTCCATCAACGATGGCAGGCACTTGCCCCATCGGGTTTACCTCTGAAGAGAAAACATGGTAATAAGAAACGCATGGTTACTGTCTTACAATCAGTGATGACAGGAGTTTCATGAATTAGACAGCGCAGCAAGCCATGAGTTGGTGAAAGAGCAGAGGCGCGTTCTTTGCATTTTTTTTTACTAAAAAAAAAGAAAGAAACAAAAGGGAAGGGCGTGAGGGTGATTGATAACGAGAGTGGAATTATATTGGTACTCCGGAATTCAGGAGTGCGGTGCTGAGCCTTGAACAGATCCACCTTGACCTCCTCGAAATCGATCTGGTTCACCCTGCAGCGCGGACGTGGATCAAGAATCAGCGGCCGAACGACAAACCGATCGACGGGAACGGGACACTAACCTGCAGAAGATGATGACTGCGCGAGAGGGCTGCGAACGCCGATCGGCATAAATCTTGATGGGCTGCATAGCGACGAGGCTTCGGGAGCCTTCTGGAACCTTCGGGAGCCCTCCCCGCGTTGTGCTAACGAAGTCGTCGGGTCCAGGTCAAGACAGTCCTCGTCCGGTCTTCTAATCCTATTACTCATACGCTTGGAGGGAGAAAAGATACCGCCGTCCGCAGTTGCAAATCCCCCACAGTCTCATTAACGAAAAAGCTCCGTAGAAAATTAGAGACTCAGCTTATTTGCTCTTAACCTGAGTCATTTAGATATTTATCACTGTTATAATTTTAATTTTTTAACTGTCAACTAATCACCACCTCAATATGCTAACATAGAATGACCCTTTTGCCTTCCACCCACTATATCGACTGTCCTCCATCTGCAAAAGTTGCGTAATTTTCTATCTCGGCAATATAGTAGTAAATATCTAAATGAATATCTTAAGTTTTCTCAAGTTATAAATAAAAGGAAAAAGTTCATTTTACTACTCCGAACAATTCATTTTGTTCATTTAACCTTCTAAACAAAATTTTAGCTCAATTTACTTTCTCAAACTATTTAAAATAGTGCAATCTACTCGCTTATACAATTTCTTTTTTTTTTATCATTTTGTAAAATTTGAATTTGAAGCTCATATTTTGTACAAAGGTAATTGATAATACACTCAATGTTAAGAAAATATATTATAATTTTTTGTGACACTATTTGATATATTTTTATATACAAGTCGTTAACATACTATTAGATGCTATTAAATTATGAATATTATTTTGAAAAATATAATGTAAGTTTTTAATATAGGAAATAACATATTCTGCCATCTTGCAAAATTTGATCTTCAAATTCAAATTGTACAAAGAAAAACAAAAAATTAAATAAATTGCATATGGGGGTAGAGTGCACTAATTTAATAGTTTGAGAGAGTAAATTGAGTCAAAATTTTGTTTAGAGGGTTAAATGGATAAAATGGATTGTTTGAGGGAGTAAAATGGATTTTTTGTAAGTAAAATATTAGGGAAGATAGTAAGGGTGACAAAATGCTAAATGACATTCATTAACATCCCATCCCTCCGGGTTCTATTTTTTTATATAATTCCTTTAATCACCATAGAAAACAAATTATAGCAGTGCCTGTACAATAACATTCAGATTCTCTGCCACCAATATCAAAGATGATAAACAACAAAAATAAAAACTGAGTGCATGATCAGACACGGCTAGCTCATCAGCAGAAATGACTATTGGTTCCGCTTCTGTTGAAGAGGTCAAGTGTCACACCCCAACTTGTAAAACACTGAAAATGTGCAGCACCTGCATGTTGAGGGCAAAGTTCAATCCCTAGAGCAATCCCAATTCAAATCTGAATTCAACTAAATTAAGAAAATAAATGCCAAACAAACCCATTCCATAAACTCACCTTTTTATAAAAGAAGTGTGCAAATGAGAAAATACAATAATTAACTAGGCTA
>BCLH01003333.1:0-20478 GCA_001602315.1 Zoysia pacifica
ACTGCGCCTCGAGGACGACGTAGACCACCTTCACGCGCGGCGGCCCGCCGCGCTGGTCGGGCGGGACCACGCGCCGCACCTCCGGCGTCGTCTGCGTGAACAGCCCGTTCCCGCCCGCCACCGCGCAGCGGACAGCAGCGCTCCGGCGCCGGCTGAGGAGCACGGAGCGGAGACGACCCGCCCGCTTGCTCTGCGCCGCTGCGCCCCCCGAGGCCGTGGCGAACGGGGGGGCGGTGAGCAGAGACGACGACATCTCTCTTCCCTCTTCTTTGCACTAGCGCTACTAGGAGTAGTTAATTGCACGGGGATTAAAAAGGAACACGAACGCACTCGCACGGGAGGATCGAGGAGCAGTGTCAGTAAACAACCGCACTACCGCTACCAGCAAGCAGAGAGAGAGAATCGATTAAGAAAACAGAACCGATTCTTGGCTGTGGCTGGCGGCCGGCGTTCTTACACCGCCCGAGGCAGAACAGGGGAAGCAGCAACTCTCCCTCAAAGAAGAACAGGGGAAGCAAGCAGGGGAGTGTGAATGTATAGCTTTGTCAGCGTCCTCCCTCCTCCGTCGGCGAGGGGACGAGAGGAGGCGAAGAAGAAGAAGGGCGTGTGAGGGCCGGGAGAGGGAGATTTTGGTGGCGGGAGCCGGGACACGTCGGAGCAGACGGCGAGGTGGGGTAGGGGAGGAGCCGGAAAGCGGGATCGCGATCGGAGCGAGGCGCGCTGCGATTGGTCAAGGGGGATTTCCTGGGTGCGCGCGGCCGGAGGAGGGAGATGAGGCCGCGGATAACAAGCCGTCGCTGTTGACGCCCGGCGCGTGGCGCGCGCCGCGGCCGCAGCCTCGGCGCTGTCCTTGGGCCGTGATATTTCTTGGGGGCGCTTCGCTTTTCGGTTCGTGGACAGGGAGGGATGCTGGGCTCGGCCGCCCGCGTCCTCCCGTGACCGTGTGTCGCGCGGCACCCGGACAAATCAGCTCGTCCGCTTGGGTTTTGGGCCCTGCACGCTTGGCTCAACGCGATCTCCTGATCCCTGGACGTGGCACGTCTACGGGACGCACAACTTCAGACATGTTTCTGCTTACTGTCCCTCCTCACAAATAATTAGATTTTATCAAAGTCCAGCGTTAGGATTTTGTCCATAGGAGTATATCATATGTGAGTTCCATTTTATTTATGATTCATGCTTATATACTTTCATATTTTGTTCATAGGAGCATTAGGGCACTCCTAATGGCGGCACTCTCGATGCAAGTTTATAGAGTTAGTTTCTAAAAGTAATAAATTATATTTTAGACACCATTATTTTCAATGCATAGTTTCTATACTTAGTTCTCTATCTAGATTAAACTTTAATGATTTCTTATATATTTTCTCAGAGAAAATTATGCTATAAAAACTAGTACAATCCACCAAATATATTTTTTCCAAATATATTTTTTGTAGTTTCTTAGTGTCTTGGTATCAGTGAAGAAGTGATTCTTTGTTGTAGAAATAGTTTTTTCATCTTTTATTCTCTTTCTTCATCAAGTTTTTTTGCCACATAAACAAAATGCTGATGTGTCATAATAGTTAAAAAAGATAAAAACTATCATTAATGGCCATTGGGGCTGCCCTTAGAATTTTCGCATGAACCATTGGGCTGCCTCCCTTTGATGCTATATTAGTGGCGGCCTTCATGAGCATGCATGCAAGGTGGGAGACGAGCTAGACCATTGAGGCCGCATGTATATCTTTATGATTGATTCCATCTATCTAAAGTATGGTAGGCAATTTCCTTCTCATAAAAAATGATATGAACTTTTTCCTTCAATAGTCCGAGTGCTTGTGTGCTACGCTTCTCATAAGAAATGCTAAACAAAAGGAGAAAACCACAAAAGAGAAGATTTAAAAACCTCGCCAGTCAGCTTCGAATTGTCTATAAGAAGATTCGGAAACTTGATCCCAGTTTTTGGCTCTGTAGCATATTCTGACAAGATGCTTCTTGGCATAGCAACACAAGCATAGCCTGAATATTTTTCATCAAAGTAAGGCTGATCTTCAGGTTCTTGAATATGGCCACCATTGCCATTAACTCAGGAAGCATTCAGAGATTCTTGCATAAATAGTGTAGAGGGCAAGCATATTACTACAAAGGTATACAGCAAATACTATAAAACTGGAAGTGAGACACATGAGGAAGGACTCCACATTAAGAAAAAGATAATTAGCTTACAAACCATGAGAACATTTGAGGGATATGTTCCACTATCTTAGCTAGTTAGAAAGAACATATATTTAAGCTAAATAGCAAGAAAACTCACTTGTATTATTGGGGATGTCTCTGAACTCTCTTCAGCTCTTTTCGAGTAACTTGGTAAAATAGAAGAGCAAAGCTTAGTTGTTCAAATGAGAAATAAATAGAATAGTTAATTCTCAAGTAGGTATGCAACACCATGAATCTAACTAAGCATGCTTCTGGATCTGGAAATGAGATTAAGGTTATGCAACAAAAAACAGCATATTGACAACCTTCATTGGATAATGCAAGTTTTGCAGCACACTAAAATAGTCTGCAGGAATAACAACACATATGCAAATAAATAATATACATTTTTCATAAAAAGAAGCAAATGTATTGTGAGAGATAACAGACTGTATCATACAGTGCAAAATTATTACATTTTGTCATTTATTCAGATAGTAAGTTTAATATCTTACACAGTACAAGGCAGACAAAAAAAAAAGAGACCTTTATTGAGGCGCATTTCTAGATCACGTACCAAGAATGAATTTGCATGTTTCCATGGCCTCAGTGATGAATGCGACGAACTTATCACTTTCACCGTTTCAGATGGTTTCATATGCAGCTGCAAAAGCATCCATTGTAAAAAAAAAACATAATTGTGCTGTCAATGTAACAGAAAAGTAACTTACAGCCTCATGTAACAGAAAGGCAAAACAATTGAATACTTACAGCCTCATGGAATGATACAAGACACCCAAGTCAACTGGATACAGCAGAATATTTAGTGTGTCTTCCTCCTTGTGCTGTCAATATATCTCTGGATTGTGCAACACTTTAGATCAAACACCATCACCGAAACGAAGGGACATGTCACAAGGTCTAATGCGCTTGCAACAGCATTGGGACAACACAATTAATAAAAAGATAAAAGAGGTACAGCAGCAACACATTTAACTTGGGATTTCTCCCTGGTTGCATGATGGAAAAAGTCTGGAGGTCCATCCCTCAATCTCCTTCACTCTAACATCAAAGAGAGGACTGATGACACCACGCTTGTTCAGTCTGCCATTCAGTGCAACCACAATTTTTCCTGCCCTTTGGTCATCCACATACTTGAACTCACCGATGATGCCTACATTAAAAACAACACTAAGGAAGCCATTCTCCACAAGAAACAGATAATGACCTTTCATGATGGCCTGATCATGACCTGAAGCTTCCCTGTTCTCAGCATTGTACATGCTCACTGGTCCCAACTCCTAATGACATTTCATGCAAGATCAGCACCATATACTGCCATTTTCTCTGCTGCATATTTCCTCTCTTCAAACCAATCAATCCTATCAATGACGAGAATGCAGATACATAGCCTGATTTCTCCACCATAGACTAAACCATCCTTCACTCCCCTTCCCCCTGTCCTAAATTGAACTATCAGCATCTCCGCCTTCAAACAACCTGACTCTAGAGACATCAAGATGTAATGCATTTGATAGTGATGGTTAACCAAAACATTATTTATTCAATGCACAGTCATTAACAACCTTAGAACCAAAACTGAAATTAAGAACACCAAAAGACCAGTGGTGGAGGAATGTAGAGAGGACGAGATGAGCACGTGCATACCTGGTGACCCTCATGTAGATGGAGCTGCGTTCCCCAACGACATCAGCATTGGAGATGGGGGGAGGCGGATCAGCACACGGCTGCTCCTCCTTATTGGGCATCTTGGCCTTTCAAGTGCACTGCCTGTTAGCGGTTCTCACGGCTCTCTTGCAGCAAGTATGAATTTCAGCGGAAATAGATCAATGAGGAAAATGGAGGACCAGCGGGCGGAGCAGCGTAGCCTTTTGTTGCAGTGCCGAAGCGACGTCGCACGGTTGGGATCACCGGCGAGCAGGGTGCGGGAGGCTAGCGGAGGCGATGGCGCAGGGAAAGGCGGGGGCTGCGGTTAGGGACGCTGGGGAGGGCACGGGCGGGTCGGCGTGTCGGCACAGGGAGGGGCGGGGTCTACGGACAGGGTCGCTGGGGAGGACGAGATGGGGAGGCGCGTCAGCAGAGGGAGGGCGGAGGCGAGGGCTAGGGGCAGCTGGGTCGAGGTGGGTCGAGGTTGAGCCAGGGGCGGCGGTGGCCAGCGTGGGAGCGGAGGCGGGGGCTAGGGACGGCCGGGGAAGAGGCGGGTCGAGGTTGAGCTAGGGGCGGTGGTCGCCATCGTGGGAGCGGAGGCAGGGGCTAGGGGCGGCCGGGTCGAGATTGAGCCAGGGGGCGGCGGTGGCCGGCGTGGGAGCAGAGGCGGGGGCTAGGGGCGGCCGGGTCGAGGTGGGTCGAGGTTGAGCCGGGTGTGGCGGTGGCCGGCATGGGAGCGGAGGGCGGAGGTGGGGGCTAGGGGCGGCCGAGGAAGAGGCAGATCGAGGCTAGGGGGTGGCAGCGACGGGTGGGAGCGGAGGGCGGAGGCGGGGGCGAGGCTGTTCAAGCGTGACCCGAAGATGGTTTACTGACGCTCCTTAGGCAAAGAGCGACAACAAAGATATAATAATATAGTTTATAGAGGAAATTAAAGAGTAAACTTTGTATAATGTTAGGTTTTGCGATATATTTCTGTATTTTGGCTTGGGTCACTTAGCCTGGATTACTTGATCATAATATTTCAAAAATTCTCACCCTTATTAAAAATAATGTGAATGCTACATGTCGATGTCACTTTCATATTAATTTGGGAGATCCCGTACTAACATCTCATTCAATGATTTCAATTATTTGAATTAATCAAAATCTATACATCATAAAAAAATAAAGTTAGAATTCACATATAATATTCAAAGTTATTTTATGATAATCCAAAATATCTAGAATTTTGTGAAGCAAGAACCATAACACGCCAGCTTTTATGAAAATTTACTCAAAATTAAAAGTTGCCAAGGCACATTAACATTTCGTTGCATCTTAGAAAAATAAAAACATATAATTGTTGCACTTCAATAAAAATTGAAATATACAAATGCACTAATGATTCTAAATTGAATCACAACAGTATGGATATATATCTGCCCTTAGTGATATCATATTTCCCATGCATGCATGTATGCATCTGAAGACCTGAACAAATATGTCATTAGATAGATAGATAAATAGATAGCTAGATAGATAGATTTTCGTATTTTCTGATAGACAATCAAAATATACAAATATGACGTGCACAATAAATAAAATGACACCTAATACTAAGGACGTTGAACCAAAATTTTAATGGTATATCAATTTGAATGAAGGATATGGTAGCGAAGTTGTCCACATGCTTATCCATTTGAATTGTTTAGATGGGTGAATCTTCAACTTCGACATCTCGACCCATGGCCTCACACTCATTAACTATTTGAATTATGATGGGTGATAGATTGATCAGGTAGCACTATAAATCTACACATAAGCCACATCCTTCTCCTTACTGATCCTTAGATAGGTTCATAGATCGGGCCCTATTCCTTTACACAAGGAGCAGTAGTAGTCCCTACATACTTTGACACGATGGTTGCAACTATGGTGTCTTCCTCCACCATTTACATGATGGTACTCCTATATGCAGTAGCACAAGCAGTCTAAGTCCCCAACAGCGAAGAGCACAAGGGTATCCACGACAAAGTGACACAGACATGCAAAAATGTATCATTGATGTACGATTCGAAAGATTTCAATTATGTCACCCAGGAGTTTTGTGAGTCAGCTCTTCGCTGGGACAAGTGTAGCATGGTCGCCAAGCACGCGCGTGATCTAGTGCTCATTGCCATTGATCTTCTCCAGCATAACGCTGCAAAAGCAGAAGCCATGGTCAATGATACAAACGAGCAGAAGAGCCATAGCTCAGGCACAACACTAGCCCTCCAGTACTGTCGTTTTGACTACAACACCGTAGTAAACACAGTTTCAGTGTGTCGCAAGATGGTCCAAGAGTACAAGCCCAATGCAAGCCCCTGGCTGGACACCGACTACTCCAATTGTGCGCTGAGGCTCAAGGAGACAGCCTTTGACTGTTATGACTTGGTCTTGTACACTAAGGTAGATGAACATGTGAGGAAGATGGTGCGGAATGAGGTGATAGAGATCTACCATCATGCCGCACTTGTCGAAGCCATGATGTATGTAATGATTCCCGGTCCTGAAGATTAAGCAATAGGTAGGGCTTCGTCCGACCATAGCAACCTATGCTATGTAAATAAAATAGCGACCAAGTCTTGCCCAAATGTAAGACAGTCATGATGCAGGGATGTTTCTTCAGAAAAGTTCTCTTTGCTGGATCGGAGAGAAGTTTAATCAAGATCATTGTCAGAACCAGTAATGGACAACGTGGAGGTTCTTAATTTTCTGGACAGCTGTCCCACTTTTTTGGGAAATACAAGGAGATAGTTTTCAGTAGGCTAAGGCACTTGTCTGCCAGAATATGTAACCTTCGGTGGCAATACTAGCAATTGACAAAATATTATTTCTAGCAATCAAACAAGATAATAAGATATCAACTTAAACACCTTGAACATATTCCGATTTACTACTCATACACTTCATTTGGAGGACAGATGTGTGACACCCCAGGTGTCAAATTGAACTCCTTTGTACCTTGTCACCCTGCCATGTCAAGAATGAAAGAATCCAACTTTTTTATTAATTGTATCCATTTGAATGATTCAAATAATTAGCAAAATTAAGGTACGTACCTTGTGAAGACACTTCAAAATGTTCTATGCCAAGGGAGAATGTTGTTGATTTGTCTAAGCTTTTATCGAATTTAAAATGTACCATATAGATTCAGCCAAACTTGAATTTAAATCCAAATTCTTGCAGAATCTCAACTAGCTCGCAAAAGGAAAAATCTTCGCCAAGATATTTAGTATCACCCAAAAAATTGACATAAATATTTAAGCTTTATAAGTATTTTTCTAGCATCCCCCAAGATACTTCAGTTATAATCAAATAAAATCGATAAAATTTAGAAATCATTTGGACCCACCCATCAGCCTAACAAGACGTCAATGCGGGCGGCACGCACCACGTGGCCATCGATCTACTGGTAGGATCTCGTGTGGCACACCCGTGTGATCTTCCGCGTGGCTTCAGCCATTTTTAGCTTTAGAATCTTTGACAATTAGCTATAAATTGTAGAGAAATTGGAACGATCAAAACAAAATTTGTTGGAATCTTTGTACCCAGATTTACACAATGCATACGTTTATTGTGACTTCAGCTCAAATTGTTAATAAATATAATTCAGAGATATAATAACCAAGATAAATTCATATCTGCAATTCTGGTCATACATAAATTATTAAATTTGGAGAGAATGCATATCATGGCATACCAGAAATACTATATAATGGCGAAATTTGGATTAAACTCACAAAGTTGGGGTAAACCATATGACTGCGAAACTATACGAAAACACAATAATCTAAGCAAAACCAAGGTTAAAGAAAGCGGTTACTATTTATATAAAGTGTAAGAATTAAGGACTCAGAGAAGGAGGAGGTTGTATCGGTGGACTTATAAAATTTAATTCGCTACAAACTTAAACTATGAGACTCAAAATCACAACAAAAGCAACCTACACAAATCTAGTAGGCCAAGGTCCCTAACAATGCTATTGATAAAATAAAAGCAATAAGCAAGCACTAGCGAAAAGTAAAGAGAGAGACAGAGTCAAGAGAATGCTCAGTGATTTTTTCTGGAGTCTCGGAGGGTTGGCGTCTTCCTCTAATCCTCGTTGGTCCAATCGCGTCGAAGTCTTGGTCCCTCTCGCTGTTTTCAAAACGGTGCTCTCAAAGGTATGCTCTACTTACCAGAGTAAAGTCACCAGCGGTCTGGCTGTCACACACAATACCCTCGCGCTAGAGCAGGTCTCTAAGGCTTCGAGCGCTCTCTCTTGGCATCCCTTTCGAGCGAGAGCCTCAAAACCGCTCACAAACTTGGCGTCATCTTTCACAATCTCCTCGAAAGCTCGAACACCGACTCTTAGCCGGTCTATGCTGCCAAACCAAGAGTAATAAGCAAAGATCACTCCTTTCAAAGCCTCACAAGCTTTAAAAGTGTATGAATGCTCCTACTACATTCCTACTAGCCCCCAAAGATCTCTAATCTTATGTTGTGCTCTCTTCTTGGTGTCTCTTGGTCTTTCACAAGTTTGCTCCAGCAATTCAGACCTTAGACACACAGAAAAACGTCTCTCTCACAGTTTAAATAGGCTCTAAACCCAGAAACAACCGTTGAAACATGATGTCATAAAGCTGACTGCTTTTGCCAGTCACCGGATTGTCCTATAACTTCCCTCACTGGATTGTCCGGTGACTCCTTCTGTCAGTAGACTAGGGTAACACTTTCTCTGTAATCTATTTCATATGTCGCTGGACTGTCTAGTGCATACCTTCACCGGACTGTCCAGTGACTCACTTTTGGACTTTCAGAGACACATTTTTTGGACTTCATCTTCAGACTCAGCGGACTGTCCGGTCATTGGCTTACTGGACTGTCCGATGACTTTTTCTTCTGGAATCCAGAGAGCACCTCTCTGTGGACTGGCTTCTTCTCGCTCACTGGACTGTCCAGTGACACTTCTGCAACTACGTTCGTCTTCGACTTGACTTCGGCTTTGCTTGCTTCGTTTTCTCTGCCATCTTCAGTGCTTTCTGAGGTAACTAAGAGCATTCATACCCTCTATCACTTGTATGACTTGAGAACGAATGTCTTGACCCTCTTAATAGTATCGATGATCCAATGGACTCTCTAGCTAGTCCTTAGCCTTGGTTCACCGAAGCTCAGAACTCCTCTGTTTAGGATCATCCTTGTCATCTATCGAGGATGCCCACCATATTGTAGTAAAAAAACAGGGTGGTATCTACAATCACAACCGTTAACTATGGTGTTCATTTAATCAGTAGAATCAATTCATACCTTTTAGGGGGCTTCAAAAGTCAAGAAGCTTGCATAGAGGTTAGGGTGTTCTTAGAGGGCAAACCCTAATACCAATGGGTCTAGAAAAGATACACAACCTAAGGGCCAAAAGATGGTGTCACCAGGGTAGTTTTTGGACATCATCTTATTTTGACGATCCCTGATGACTTCGGTCGAATTTTGAGATGAGACCATTGCCATTGGAAATATTATTTTTTTTAGGTTTCCATACATATCTAGAACATCAAAAATGGATCCCGAATGCAACTTAAGAGTCTATTTTAGTGCGGACTGCTCCTATAACCCGAGAATAATTTGATTCCGAGTTGAATTAAATCTCCTCTAAGATTGAACGTGCCTTGCTGGTCTTAAGCATCTCCAAGTTTTTTTTCATGCTTCTCTTGATCCTGTCCAATGTTCATAATCATGATAAATCATTAAGTATCAATCTATTCTCAAAGAAAGGAAAACATTATTTAGGAATGAGGTCACCTCTAAGTTTCAATTGTTGTGCAGAGCTCTTGTGATTGGACCATCGATAGTAATTGGAGGAGTGTTGTGTGTATCTAATGAAAGGATATCCTCATCCCAAGGTCTATGGAGCCAATGACCGAGTCCACGCCATTCCTTTAGAAAGAAAATCCGCAAATCTTCCTTAAAACCCCCTTGACTTTGAACTATTATGCAATCAGTCCAAAACATCTTACATAGAACTCCCATACTTTCATATAATTACAGTTTGATCCCAAGAACTCTTCTATTATTTACGTGTAAGGCCTTGGAATCTTGTAGTCATCGCAATTAAGCTCCTGCATCTTCAATTCAACCTAGCTTTTTACTCGTAACTCTGATTTGGCTGATTCTTGCGCTCATGAAATTTACTCAAAATTAAAAGTTGTCAAGACACATTAACATTTCATTCCATCTTGGTGAAATAAAAAATGTATCATTGTTGCACTTCAATAAAAATTGAAATATACTAATGCACTAATTATTCTACATTGAATGTCAACAGTATGGATATATATGTGGCCTTAGTGACATCATATTTCCCATGCATGCATGCTTCTGAAGGGCTGAACAAATATGTCATTAGAGAAGGAGAGAGAGAGAGAGAGAGAGACCAAATTATTCGTGGGGATATCCGTATTTTCTTATATACAATCAAAATATACAGATATGCCGTGCACAATAAATAAAATGGCACCTAACACTGAGGACATTGAACCAACATTTTAATGGTATATCAGTTTGAATGAAGGATATGGTAGCAAAGTTGTTCACATGCATATCCATTTGAATTGTTTAACACTAAATGAGTTGATCTTCAACTTCGACATCTTGACCCATGGCCTCACACTCATTAACTATTTGAATTATCATGGGTGATGGATTGATCAGGTAGCACTATAAATCTACACATAGGCCACATGGTTCTCTTTTTACTGATCCTTAGATAGGTTCATAGATCTGGTCCTATTTCTTTGCAGAAGGAGCAGTAGTAGTTCCTCCTGACTTGATCCCAGAACGTGGCGTGTCTATGGTACGAAAAGTTCATACATGTTTCTGCTTACTGTCCCTCCTCACAAAGAATTACTCCGTTTGTTCTTTAATTGATATCCGTTGACTTTCAACATCAATTTTGACTATTTGTCTTATTCAAAAAATTAGTTTAAATGTGTAAAATTTTAAGTTGTGATTCAAATAACTCTAATGATAAATGAATCTATAACAAAAATATATGATATTTATTAAAAAAATTGAATAAGATGAATGGTCAAAGTTGGAGCTAGATGTCAACAGCGACAACAATTAAAGAACGGAGAGAGTACATTTTATCAAAGTCAAGCTTCTAAACTGACTAATAATATCTTAGCAAATTAGTTTAAGAGTTACATACTCCGTTCCATTCTTAAATTGCTTTCACTGTTGATTTTTAACATCTTTAATCATACTTCCTCTGTTCTTAAATCGTTGTCGCCGTTGGCTTTTAACATCAAATTTTACTATTCACCTTATTAAAAAAGTTTAATAAATATCATATATATTTTTATAATTTGCCTTGCCACTAAAGTTACTTGAATCACAACTTATAATTTTACGCATTTGAATTAATTTTTGAACATAACAAAGTCGAGAGTATAAAGTTGTTACAATATAATTTTAAAGTTGCTACCTTACCTGTGGTAAAAAAATGGACATGTAACCACCACATCTTTTTGCAGCAATATAACCCCATTTTTGCTATGAAAATCTAAACTATCTCAACACTAGATATTTGTGGCAACAAATTTGACATATAGCCACTCCACCTATTCTCGTGGCAATAGCATCAACTTTTTGCAACGTAAAGTTGAGACTATCACAAGGTTATAAATTTACCATGTTGCCGCATAGTTCTTTTTTTTGCGGAAATAAAACTAACTTATGCCACAAGTTGTCGTGCTTGTCACAAAACAAATAATCTGCAGCAAAAACACCCATATATCGCAACAAATGTTAAGACTGTCACAACGCTAAAATAGGGGCAATATCATCCACCTATTGCCACAATTTGTGAAATGATTGTAAATCACAAACCTATTGCAACATATCATAGACCTATGGAAAATAAAGTAGTAAGATATCAAAACAATTGTTGTTTTGTTCAAATTGTATGCACAAAGGACCAGTCGGTTTGATCCTCTGACTAATTTCCATATTGAGAATCATTTGATCTACCATACTTGCCAATCCATCACACATGAGAATTTAAATAGCTGATGCAAGTATGGTCACCAATCAAATATTTAAAAGTTGAAGATTCATTCAATTAGTATATCGATTAGGTGGGTCATATGGGTACACTTATCAAACTGTTGGGTTTCCTGTCCCGACTTGATCAATCCTCACACGTGACAATTCAAATATTAGTGCTTGTGAATCCATGGATCAAGTTATCAACGAAGATCCACCCATTTAGTGTCGATATGTCATAAAGATACATATGTCAATAGTTTCGGCTCCTATGTAAGATGGATATACCAAAAAATTCCGAATGAATTTCCTCAATAAATAATCACATATATACAATGCATGTACTACCGGTAGTTGTAGTAGTAGTATATATCATATGTGAGTTTCATTTTATTTATGATTCATGCTATATACCTTCATATTTTGTCCGTAGGAGCATTAGGATTTCCGCATGAACCATTGGGCTGCTTCCCTTTAATGCTATATTTAATGGAGGCCTCCATGAGCATGCATGTGTAGAATCCAGCCAAAAAGAAAAGGGTCAGTACTGTAGCCAGAGTACTGCAGCTGCGTGTCACTGTAGCACACGAGCTCCTGTATGCACGGGTATCGCTAGTTCAGGGAGATGAGATGGAGACCAATTAAAAAACTTGGCTTTGAAATATAGTAATGACTAGGTTAATATTTTTACGTAAAGCAAGCAGTTATTCTGTAAGGTGAGACTTGCAGGGGTGCGAGCAGGTCTAGAGAAGTATTTCGAGCCCGAGATATTACAGAATAGTATCAAAACTAACTCTTGCAGTTTTACGGACGTGTACGTGCTAGGGGCGTGGATACGGTGTGCATGGCGTATAAGCTCAGCGTGGTCACGGTATGATATAAATGTTGATACTGGACGTACAGCGTGGTCATGGTATAATATAAATGTCGGTACTGGACGTACAGACGTGGTAAAAAAAGTAATTCTGAACATTTATCTTTTCAGAATAAATTGGTTCACTTCTCAATAAAAAATGTTGAGTCTTGAGAGGGGAACGAAGAATCCCAGCCCAAAAGGAAAGGGCCCAGTAGTGTAGGCAGTGTACTGCAGCTGAGCGACACTGTACCACGCGAGCTACTGTAGCATCAGAGTTAGTCTTGTGCCGCTAGTTCAGAGAGATGGAGACTAATTTAAAAACTCGGCTTTAGAATGTAAGTAATAACTCGAGTTAACTTTTTTACGCAAAGTAAGAACGAAAACGTAAGCAATTATTTTTGTTAGGTGAGACTCGCGCGGGGTGCGAGTGGGTCTAGAGCCGTATTTTAAGCCCGAGATGTTACAGCATGCAAGGTGGGAGATGAGCCAGATCATTGAGGCTGCATATATATCTTTATGATTGATTCCATCTATCTAAAGTATGGTTGGCAATTTCCTTCTCACAAAAAAATGATATGAACTTTTTCCTTCAATAAAAAAGATATAACAATATAGTTCATAGAGAAAATTTAAGAGTAAACTTCATATAATCCTAGGTTTTGCGATATCTTTCTCACAATACGGCAAGTATTTTGGCTTGGGTCACTTGGCTCGGATTATTTGGTCATAATATTTTGAAAAACCTCACCCTTATCAAAATAATGTGAATGGTACATTTGGATGTCACTTTCATATAAATTTGGGAGATCCCGTGCTAGCCTCTCATTCAATGATTTCACTTATTTCAATTAATCAAAATCCATGCATCATGAAAACATAAAGTTAGAATTCACATGTAATATTCAAAGTTATTTCATGGTAATCCAAAATATCTAGGGCTTTGTGAAGCAAGGACCATAACACCCTAGCTTTTATGAAAATTTACTCGAAATTAAAAGTTGTCAAGACACATTAACATTTTGTTGCATTTTGGTGAAATAAAAACATATCATTGTTGCACTTCAATAAAAATTGAAAAATACAAATGCACTAATGATTATGAAACGCTCAATCACTCAAGGGATCCTCAAATCTCATCTTTAAAGTCGTAACTTTAGCACATATGTCACGTCACAAGACAGCAAAATCTTTCTATATCTAAAACAGCTCGTTTTCTAGGCACCGTATCACGCCACGTCAGCCACGCTGAATTCGGGTGGTGGAAGCGACGTGCAATCATCACTGTCCGCATCCTGCGCCCCACCCTGCCCATCTGGCCCGCGGTTCTGACCTACCGCCCACGCCAGTCCCGCGTTCCCCACCCTCTTCGGCAACGACGGTCGATCGAGGTGACCCGCCCGTGTCCCCCCCCCCCCCCCCCCCCCCCCCCCCCCGTGCCGGACTCGCCCAATCGCCGCCGTCCACCAACCCAGCCCTGCCCCATCGGCCCCTCCCCTCACCCCCTCGCGTTGCCGCCCTCTTCAGCGGTGGCGGTCGGTGGCCCCGGTGTACTCCCCCCGTCCCCTTCGTCGGCGTCCCCATCGGTATAGTCCGCCTCTCCAGCCCCGCCCCATTGCCCCCACCCCGCCCCGTGTCCCCCTTCCTCTTTGGCAGGGCGACCTCCCCTTGGCTGAGCCGCTCCGACCTGTACCCCCGGCCCACCACCACCAATGAGCCACCCCACTCCCACCCCCACCCCCACCGGCCACCTGTGCTGGCTTTGTTCTTTCAAAGACCCTAGGGCGAATCCTAACATGAGGGCCCTTTGAGATGAGAGTAAAAAAAACTACTCTTTTTTAGTTAGCACTTTCAAAATTGATCATATAATTTTGTTTGAAAAAATGGTCACCATTCGCTAGAGAAAAAACTTCCACAAATTTTCTAACTCTCATCGCTAAGTAATAAAATTGCTAAGGAGAAAATGAAAGAGAATATGAACTATCATTAAAAAAAAGATTGAAGCATGTTCGAACAATTTTAGGTCACTAAAATAATAAAAAAATGATGCTGTTGTTCATTGGAATTGGACCTACCACCACGCAACTACAATAGGGAATTACTCCATCCATCCCAGTTTATAAGTTGTTTTAGTATGGACACCGAAAAAAAAAAATTAGAAAAGGTGGGATGTTTTAAAAACAAAGAGGAGAGAGATAGAGATGTGGAGGTACTAAGAAAAGAAAAAGTATCAGAAAGCTAGAACGACTTATAATTTGAGAAAACTTGATAATGCCACAATAACATAATTTGAGACAAAAGGAACAGTATTTATGCAAGGAAGGAAAAATCAATGTTTTACTAAACAGTAAATGGTTATACTAGTATATAGGAGTAATGATTATACTAGTCTATAATTTGAAAAAAATCAATTTGTTAGCACTGTAACTCAATACTTTTAATATAAAAGTAATGGTTATACTAAGTATATATACCAATCAAAATTTGGGGCTCCTACTTGGCGTGGGCCCTAGGCCAGCGCCCTCATCGCCCGGCCTCAAAGCCGCCACTGTCAGCTACTCACTGGAGGTACGGTACCTTCTGAAATCTTTACTATTCTTTCTTCAGGTGGTAGCAAGTGCCGCAGCTTCAAATCGTATGGAGTTTGTCAAAATCCTCAGTGACGACCCATCTCCCAATCCTGGTATCAATCTTATTTGCTGCTTGTTTCACACTGCATCCCCATTCTTGAAATGCATTTCTTCTAACTTTTGA
Organism: Zoysia pacifica; assembly: GCA_001602315.1. Taxonomy (NCBI): domain Eukaryota; kingdom Viridiplantae; phylum Streptophyta; class Magnoliopsida; order Poales; family Poaceae; genus Zoysia; species Zoysia pacifica. The sequence continues at coordinate 15,497 of BCLH01003333.1, forward strand.
TACAGATTTTTACAACTGGAACAAAGTGAAAGTAAGATACTGCGATGGTGCATCATTCTCTAGAAATGTCAAAAATGAAATCAAGGTGTCTTTGCTTCTCATTTTCCATTTATGAATTTCAGCTTAATCCTGAGAACAAAGTGAAAGTAATTTTGTTGAGATCATGACAACTTTGTATGGCATATGATTTAGGTGAAGCGGAGTTATATACTGCCATTTATTTGTGAAGTAATGCGCTAATGAGTTGTTTTCTGCAAAATTAATGACTTGGTCCATCACTAACATAGCTTAAATTCAAGATTAATCATTTCTTACGATGTTGTCATCAGAGAAAACATTGCACCCATCCAGGGCTTTTAATATTCGCACCATGCGTCAACTATTCAGTTTCTTTTCCCTGCACTGGGATATGCCCCAACTTCTGTCCATATTGTAGAATTGCTATGAATTTGTTCGATAAGTTGGATCCTTTATCAGTCAGTGACTATATATGATATGCTGGGACTTTATTAAACCTGATATTATGGCCTTATTTGAGGAGTTCCACAGAGGGAACCTTCTCCTATATAGCCTTAATTTTGGTACAATAATACTCACACCCAAATGCAGTGAGGCACTGAAGATTCAACAGTATAGGTCAATATGCTTATTAAATGTTAGTTTCAAAATTTTCACGAAAGTGGCTACTTACAGAATTACAGATGTGGCTCAAAGGTAATAAGACCCACTCAAACATCTTTTTTACTTCTGGGAGGAGTGGTAGTTCTACACGAAACAATCCATGAACTACACAGGAAGAAAAAAAAAATGGAGTTGTACTGAAAGTAGATTTTGAGAAGGCATATGATAAGGTTAATTGGTCCTTTGTTCAACAGACCTTATGAATGAAAGGATTCTCTTCGACATGGTGTAAGTGGATTGAATCATTCATGCAAGGGGGTCATGTGGGAATAAAAATAAATGATCAAATAGGACCAAATTTCCAAACGAAAAGGGGAGTGCAGCAAGGTGATCCTTTATCACCTATTCTCTTTAATATTGTGGTAGGTTTGCTGGCAATAATTATTTCTAGAGCCAATGAAGATGGTCAAATCACAGGAATTCTTCCTACCTTGTAGATGATGGCTTATCCATCCTACAATATGTGGATGACACGATACTCTTTATAGATCATAACTTAGATCAAGCAAGGAATATGAAGTTGATATTAAGTGCCTTTGAAAAGCTATCTGGTTTAAAGATTAACTTCCATAAAAGTGAGATTCTATGTTTTGGTGAAACAAATAATTATAAAGAACAATACTGTGACAGACCGCCTCGCGAGAAGACGCTCTATCGACCACAGGATCTTATCAGGTGTCACTCGGCTAAGCGAGGACCAACAGTACTACTCAAGCACAATAAAATATATAACAAAGTTGATTAAGTTTATAAAATAATGATTTTAAAAGTGCGAAAGTGATCACCTTAAAAGTACTACCAGAGTCTCTAGAGACTAAGCATAAGATGACATCGAGCCCATATAATGTATCTTCTAGCAACACACACCCGCAACTGAACGCGGCAAGTAGGATGTTCACTTGGAACTGTAGAGAGAGAGAGAAACACATCTACAACAAAACAACAAAGAACCAAGCCCTGAGCATTCAAATGCTCAGCAAGTCTTACCCGTCAACATGGCCAACTACAGCCGACTCCAAAAATATGATAAGGCTGACTCACAGGAGTGGCTAGTTTGCAAAAACCAGTGCTAATAGTAAATCCTTACATTCAAATTTTAGTAGTGAATTAAGTTGCGCAAGAATGTAAATTTAATTTGCACTATAATCTACATCAAACATGGTTGTCAAATAATTTATAATAAACAAACCAGGCAAATCACATTAACATCCTCATTCACTCCTTAATCCACTTTTTACTACGATGTGACGTACTGAGACAAGTAGTACTCGTTACTGTGAGGGACAGTAATTATAATCGATTTACATCTAGCTGGAGAAACCTGATTACACGACACGTATGCACTTCCACAAGTTGCACGTGACAACCTTTCACAAGAACTACTGCAATGCCAGTCCGTGACCACCAACCCAGGCAAATGGGCCCTACACAACCGCGACTTATGAGGTACAACCCTTTTTATAGATGCTATTTCAATCCGCCAGGAAAGTGGGGTACGTTGGCACAAAGCTGCAATTCAAGCTATATCGGTTTTTTGGACCTCATATATCCAGTATGTAATCAGTATTATTTAAACTTGCTCAATAGGACCAACAACGGTACAGTCTTTAATCGAAATAGACGGGGCCACCACCGTGAAGGCTCGGCCTTCCCAACCCTACATCACCCCCGTCCGGTCTCCAATTCATCATTCGATGTGATAAAACTAAACCAACTCCTTTACTTCATATAATACTTCTAAACCAAATGTGATAACCTGTAGCTCGCGAGTGAAGTTCCCATTCACTCGACTTCTACCGTTAATTACAATTTATAGCGTAGCCCTACATCAGGTTGATTGTACTAAAGACACTTAACATATAGGTACCTATCATGCAATTTACGGTTTTAATCAACTCTTACAACTTAATGCACAATACAATACTAACCATACACCGTGATAAAATAAAAATATTAAAACAAGGTTAATGCACCGGGGTTTGCCAGGGCTTTGCTCAAAGTTAGTTTCCTCAACGAATAGAACATCGATGAACTCCTCCTTTGTTAGCTCGGGTCCTATCATGAAATGATGCGCATAAGTGCCGTAATATGCACATGCGATGATAGATTTTTGTTTTCAAAATATGGAAAGTAAATTTAGTTTTAAAACTTTTTTAAAATAGTTTTCAAAAATATAAAATATCATTTTATTTGCTTATAAAATCAGAGAGGTTATAATGAATTTTTCGAGAAAATATCTGGATTTATTGAAATCAAATGGATTTAAAATGATTTAAAAACCATTAAATACAGTAAAATGCTTATAAAATTATTCTTGATGAAAATAAATATAAATATTTTCCTAAACAGAGGTTTTGACTGGATAAATAGAAAAGTAAAATTTTCAAGATTTTATCATGCCAAGGGAAAATGATAATACCTTAATAAATTATTTAATGAGCTGAAATGATTAAATTAATTTCTTGCATAAAATAAAAATTTGTTAGCTTCAGAATATAGTTCTAGTTAATAGGAGCCTAAAAAATTATTTAATATTTTTAGCAGTTAGGATGAATTTTCTACGAATTTTAGAAGATGGAAATCATTTCTGAACCATTAAATAAATCAAACCGTAAATAAGAAACATTTTTCCAGCCGTATGGGCCATCCGTTGGCCGAGGGGGGGGGGGGTGGCCGGCCCAACTTAGGTGGCCACATGAGCGGCCACGGGGATGAGCCGCACTGGATCCGTGTGTAGCCACATGGGATCCCGGGGATGGGAGCCCGACTCCAGGCGCGGAGCAGCGGCCGGCCATGGCAGGCGCTCGCCGGAGCGCGGCGCGCCCGCCGCTGTGGCGTTCGACATCGAGAAAACTTGACGCCAAAATGATCCTCGTGTCCTGGGAAAGACGGGGGTGGGGTCACCGACCGGGGTGCCCACTAGAAAACGGGCCGGCGGCGAGAGGCGGCCTGTGGCGATGTTCAGCGGCGGCGGAAGCTTCATCGGGGCGACGGGAACCGAATGAGCCTGGCCCAAAAACTTCAGTGAGGTGCGACGAAGACCAGCGTGGAGGAAGACATCGTCGCGGGGTCTGGAAGAGGGAGCTCGACGGTGGGGGTCGACGGGTTCAGGTGATTGCCGGCGGCCGGCCTCGATTTCCTGCGAAATCCGGCCATAAGAGTTCGATTCAAAGCTCCGGAGAACACGCTAGGGGCTAGACCAGAATAATGCAGAGGGGTATTGAAGAACCTTCACCGGTCACGGCCGGATTTTGTCGGAGAAACGGCCGGCAGCGTCCAAGCTTCAATATTGGGGAAACTCAAAATCGGAACGGCTCACAGCGAGGGGTGAGGAAGAAAGGGCGTGGGAAGCTTTGCCGGGGAGGGGTGCTGCTGCTCGCGGCAGATTGGGGGCCGGGGCGAGCTCGGACGGGGTGATTCGCGGTGGCGCACAGAGAGGGCGGCCGGTCTGAGAAGAATGAGAGAGAAAGGGAAGGACGAGCGGGTCGGAGGGAGGGGTACTACCAGGCGCATTCAATCGGGAGAGACACGTCGAAGAGGGCGTGGCGCGCATGCACCTGGGCAGCTCGTCGCGCGCGGCACGTGCGCTGGCGTCTGGAGGTTGGGGATGAAGGAGCAGTGGGGCTGATGGGTGGGGCCCGCTCTCTTTTTTTGCTGATTTTCTCTGACTTTTTGCGCTATTCAGTGGTTTGCTTCGAAATGTATACTTTCCGAGCTTCAAAAATTTTGAAACTTTGCAGAGAGATAGAAATTTTTGAGAGGAACAACTTTTATTTTGGGCTCAAGTACAAAATCGAAATACATTTTATTTTATAAAATTCTGAAGACAGGGAATCATTTAAAGAAGAAAAATTCATTTGGCCCTTTTAACTTTTGAATAAGCTTTTACAAAAATTTCTAAAATTCAATTCTTTGCAAGATATTTCAAGAGAGAATTTTACATCACAATATTTCTTTAAATTTTTTTGAACTCGTATTTGAAATTTGAATTCTAATTGAAATTGGGAACTTGGTTGAATTGTTTTAGAGCTCGGTTCCAAAATTTTGAATTTGAACAGCATTCTTTGTTTATTCAAAACATGAAGTGTTACAAATACTCTCAAAATTTTGGCTGCCAGCTAGGGAAAATACCTTTCAAGTATCTTGGAATCCCAATTAACTATAGGAAGTTAAAAAACCAGGATTGGAAAATGATTGAAGAACAAATAGAGAAAAAACTAAGTGGATGGAAAGGAAAATACTTGTCTGTTGGGGGGAAGCTAGTCTTAATAAACTCAGTCCTTACAAGCCTTTGGATGTAT
>BCLH01003333.1:20653-32351 GCA_001602315.1 Zoysia pacifica
TTTATCGTGAATAATGGGAATAAAACTCATTTTTGGGAAGATAAGTGGATTGGGAGTAGATCATTACAACACCTATACCCATCACTTTATAATTACCACAAGGAAAAAGAATCTTACAGTTGCAAAAGTCTTTCAATCGGTACCTTTAATTATATCTTTTCAAAGAGCTTTGGTGGGTAGGAATCTGGAACTGTGGCATAACCTGGTTTCAAAATTAGAAAATGTGCAGCTTAATGAGAACGATGATGTGTTTAAATGGGAACTACATCAGAATGGATTGTTCTTTGTTAAATCCATGTACTTTGCAAGCATTAGTAGTGGTATAATCGAGAGAAATAGCTACATCTGGACATTGAAAATACCTTTAAAGATAAAAATATTTATATGGTACTTAAAAAAAGGAGTTGCTCTTACCAAAGACAACTTAGCAAGAAGGAATTGGGATGGAGACAAACATTGTAGCTTTTGTATGAAACATGAAACAATACAACATCTCTTCTTTGATTGTAAAAATGCTAGAATTCTCAGGGGAATCATCCAGATGAGCACTGGATTGACTCCACCAGGAAACACTCAACACATGTTTAGTTCTTGGTTAACTGGTTTTGGGATCAAATAGAAAAGACAATTACTTGCAGGAGCATCGGCTTTATGTTGGGCTATTTGGTTAAGTAGAAATGATATTGTCTTTAATAAAACACCCGTAATGTCTTTTATGCAGGTATTATTCAGAGGAATACATTGGCTCCGATATTGAAATCAACTGGAAAAGCTTGAACAGGATAAAGTGATGCTCAATGAAGTCTGTCAAAGATTAGAGTTGACTGTGAGACAGATTTTTGTTGAGCATGGCTGGAGGAATAGCAATAAGCTTGGGTTATAAGTTGTTCCTTCATATCCTTATTTGTTTAGTTTGCTACTCTATGGCACTTGCATGTGCTTGAATTCTTGTAATAATTTTTGGCTGTACCTTCTATGAAGCAAAGGCCGGAATTTTCCGTTATCTAAAAAAAATATGATCTCTCTATGGAGTGAGAGAATGAGAGGGTGATGTGTCTGGTAGACTTAAACGAGCAGACTAATCTGAACACCTAAATCCAATTCCAACTGCAACAAAAAAATAACATGGGTTTGGATAAGTTTTCAGATTAATGTCTTCCTTTAACTGTACACAAGCGCCTACCCTCTCATTCTCTTTTATATGCTTATTTTACATGGACCTGTATGTGTTGGAAATGTTTATCTCGTGGCTTAATTGCCCACTAATGACGCTGTTAATTGTGCCCTGATCGGGGGCACCTTCCTAACACAAAAACGGCAGGTCCCAGGCCAACCCACGCTATAAGATGGGAGCCCAACTCCTAGAGGTGTGATTTATGTTTTGACTCAAAAATATGGCTCCTCTACTATACCGATCAAGAGAGGTATGGGATTGGTTTGAAGACCTAAGCCGATCTATACCGGACGCTCATGAGGAGGAAAGGATCCATCGCTTGCCTACCTCACCAAGCACAAGAATACACAGATCATCATCAGTCTCGGCTCTTATCAGGTCATATTTGTCCTAATTCTTTTCTTTTATGTGTGTTCATGTCTCTGGCTAGTTGATCTTGTGAGATTTAATTCTAACAGTATGGCTTTACAGTAAACCCAGGTAATAAAGAAAGTTTGTGTCCCGTGGAAAGCACCGACGAAACCTTGGAATGGGATGCCACTGTCCATAGACAACACAGATGAAGCCATCTTGGCAGCAGCAACAGCGGTCACCGTCCACAATGTAAGACGGCATGTTTCTGGAAATCTAGCTGGCTCAATGGCACATCTCCGTCTGCATTGTTCCCTGACCTGTTCCAGCATAGCAAGGAAAAACAGAACCGTGGCAGAAGCCTTGTTGAATGAACAGTGGATTAGGGACATTAACCATAACCTCGCAGTCCATCTCAATGAATTCATAAGGCTTTGGAGCTTGATGGATGGCATGAATGTGGACCTGACAGTGGTGGAGGATGACGAGATTGTTTGGACACACTCCATGACTGGTGAATACTCGGCCAAATCAGGATATTCTCTGCAATTTCAGGGTGGCACTCACTCCCTGTTCCCTGACCGAGTCTGGTGGATTTGGGTGCCATCCCTCTGCAAGTTCTTTGTGTGGTTCCTGCAAAACATAGGTATAATGTATAGAAGGGTAATCATATTCTCTACAATCACAGAAGCCGAATTTTCTCCGATATAATGTATGTGTGTGTCTATATATATATATATATATATATATATATATATATATATATATATATATATATATATGACATTGGTGCAATTACATAGGTAATAATTAAGGTGCGGCAAATGATCTTTCTTGTTACATTAATTACAGTCCGAGGACTCGGAGCACTGGTCGTGGCAGAACTTATTGTTCCGGTGCAGATCCATGCAGAACTTGTAGCACGTGCAGTAGTTGCAGCGGAACGACCCCTCCGCCGTCCCCTGGAGCAGGAAGAAGGTGAAGACCGTCACCAGGAGCAGAGCCCTCAGCTTCGCGTTGCGCGGCGCCATTGTTTTCTCACTTCTCTCGCAGAGGACGTCGATGGCTCGGATGTGTGGGTGCTCGATGGCTTGGATGGCGGCTGAATTTATAGCTCGCATGCAATGTCCGTCCTAGTCTGAATGAATGGCTGATGTTTGTTCAGAAACGCTAGCTTTGCGCTTTTCTTGGCAATCGATATTGACTGATACTAGCATTGCCCAAACTTTGTCTGGCTTGAACAAAGATAAGACACAAACTGCTCGCCTTGTTGAGTAGGAGAACAAAGGAAGCCGCATAAATTTCAGTATCACGTATTGTTCTTGTGAACAAACAACATCCTCTTATAGGAAATCTAGCGACCAAGTCTTGCCCAACATGTTTGGCAATACCTTCATGAATATATTCCGGTTTACTACTCATGCACTTCATTTGGAGAACGGCTGTGTGACACCCCAGGTGTCAAATTGAACTTCTTTGTACCTTGTCACCCTGCCATGTCAAGAATGAAATAATCCAACTTTTTTATTAATTGGTTTCCAATTTGAATTATTCAAATAATTAGCAAAAGACACGTACCTTGTGAAGAAACTTCAAAATGTTCTACGCCATGGGAGAATGTTGGTGATTTGTCTAAGATAAAGTAATTCCTTAGCAGTCAGAAGGTTGTCAGGTGAATGAAATGCAATGCCTTTGGACGTGTACTTAAGCCAGCTAGAGGAACAATATAACATCATCTTATAGGAAATCTAGCGACCAAGTGTTGCCCAACATGTAAGTAAGACAGCCATGACGCATGGATGTTTCTTCAGAAAAGTTTTCTTTGCTGGATTGGAGTGATGTTTGAGCAAGATCATTGTTGACATCCTGGAGGTTGTAGACGACGGTTTGAAAGTTTTCTTAATTTGCTGTACAGATGTCCCACTTGTTGGGGAAATATAAGGAGGTAGTTTTCAGTAGGCTAAGGCTGTCTGCCAGGATATGTAACCTTCGGTGGCAATACCTTCAAGAACATATTCCGGTTTACTACTCATACACTTCATTTGGAGGACGGATGTGTGACACCTCAGGTGTCAAATGGAACTTCTTTGTACCTTGTCACCAAGAGTGAAATAATCCTATTTTTATGCAATTTGAATTATTCAAATAATTAGTAAATGGTACGTACCTTGTGAAGAAACTTCAAAATGTTCTATGCAACGTCATCCTTATAAAAACACCACCATCAAGATCATGCCAAGGGAGAATTTTGATGATTTGTCTAAAATTTTATTGAATTTTAAATGTACCATATAAATTCAGTCAAACTTGAATTTAAATCCAAATTATGTGCAGAATCTCAGCTAGCTCACAAAGGGAAAAATCTTCCCCATTATATTTAGTATCACCGCAAAAATTACCATAAATATTTAAGCTTTATAAGTATTTTTCTAGCATCCGCTAAGAGACTTCAATTTCAATCCAAATAAAATTGACAAAAATTTGGAAATCATTTAGACCCACCTGTCAGTCTAAACAGGACGTCTTCTCTTTCCTCTTTCCTATGGATTGGCCAATGAAGGCGGCACGCCACCACGTCGCCTTCGATCTACTGGCAAGATCTCGTGTGGCATACCCGTGTGACCTTCCGCGTTGCTTCAGCCATTTTTAGCTTTAGAATCTTTGAAAATTCGTTATAAATTGTAAAAAATCTGAAAAATTCAAAATATAATTTGTTGGAATCCTTATATACAGATTAGACAATGCATATGTTTATTGCGACTTCAGATCAAATTGTTAATAAATATAATTCCGAGAAATGAAATTCATGATAAATTCATATATGCAATTCTATTTGTGCATAAATTATTAAATTTGGAGAGCATGCATATCATGGCATACCAGAAATATTCACCTAGTTTCATCTTTATGTATATTTTAGAAGTAATTGCATTTTCATTTCTGCAATATTTTGAATTTAGTAAATTATTCGTGCGTGTTTGAATATCAAATTTTGGCCATAAATTATAATTCCCTGTTATTTATCAAGTGTAAATTGTGGTAAATTGAGTAAAATAAATAAGTCGTCTACACTTTAAAAAATCACTTTTAGTCAAAAATATTTCTTGCACATTGCTATCTTTGTAGGTATTATTATTTAACCTAAAAAAAATCTTGTTATGAAATGTCTATGTTTCACCTTAATCGTTGACATACCACTTAATTACTGAATCCTTTCTAAAAATTACTTAAGAAAATACTTCTAATGAAAAAGTTTTAAATGGAACTTTGCTTCTCTTCTGTTTAGTAGTAAATTGTATCAACTTAATTCTGTAGATTGAACTTGATTCTTTGATTGTTTGATTATTTTCCCATGTTAAAGAATTATAGCATGACACCGTTTGAATCATGCAATCGCAACGCCACTTCTTCTATGGTTATCAACCATACAATGCCCGATTGATCTTGTCAAAAAAGTTAATCTATGCCTGCGAATCGAAGAACACAAGTATTCTTCTATGTTATCAACCATACAATGCCCGATTGATCTCGTCAAAAAAGTTAATCTATGCCTGTGAATCGAAGAACACAAGTAAAGACAAAGAAGAATGCAACACAAATGCGAAATCTAGATTAAACTTACAAAGTTTAGGTCTCACAAACCATATGACGGTGAAACTGAATTAAAATAAAATAATCTAAGAAAAAATTAAATCTAATTATGACGGCTATTATTTATATAGAGATTTTGATGTTTTTAGAGGGTAAACTCTAATACTAATAAGAATAAAAAATATATATGGTCCAAGAGCTAAAAATGATGTCGATTAGTTTCTGTATGTGGACCAAAAGATACACACCCTTCTGACGGCGAAGAACTGATACGGCACGCGGCCACCAGCCTAGGCCCAAGCACAGTCCGCATGTTTTTAGACGGGTTGTGCCATGCCTGCCGGCTCGAAGCCCCAAAAAAATATAAACTTTGTTGTTTCTCAAAAAATTACTGAAAAATAGTTATATAATACTTAAAATATTAAATTTTAAACATAAATTAGTCAAATTACTTGTATTTAACGTTAAATTTTAAATAAAAATTCTACGAACCTATCAGGCCATGTGTTATGTCTAGTCAGGCCGTTCTAAATGGACTGTGCTTGCGTCGTGCTAACAGGCCGTGTAGTGCTTCAGATTGGCCTGACTCGGCTGCACATCGCTAGGTTATGCTTGTGCCGAGTCAAAATAGTCAGACCTCATGATGGCCCATTTAACCTGGCCCACCACCAGATATAGCGTGGTGTGCGAGCGGTTAGGATGCAGTGCAGCACCCGTGGGATTTGGGAGCAGGAAGAACTCCGGCATTCTTCGGCTCCGCATAGGTTAAAAGCAAGCCTCCCTCCGCACACCCTGTTTATTGGGCTTTTTTCTATTCTTTCTGGCCCACCACAAGTTAAACGGCCAAACCTCCACGCACTCTTCGGCACTGGTCCTCCCTGCGCATCTATCTACCTGCTTAGTTGGATTTTTTTTCCCTTTTTCCTCCTTTTAGGTTTTTAATTATTTCATTTACTTTATTTATTTCTTTTATTTCTAATAAATATTTTAATTCTTACTTTTTATTTTTCCCATTTTCTTACGCTCATGTGTGTATCCATAAAATATTTAGAAATTTTTATTTTTATTACTAGAACAATGACTCTTACCACGGTCATACATACATCTATAGAAATTTTAAATTCTATTTTTTTCCTTTTTGTACAATTATCATGCATACATCTATAGAAATTTAAAATAATTTATTTTCGTAGTTGAAACAATCAAATCTTAATATTGGAACATTTGTTTCTCCCACAGAAACAATCCAATCTTAGCACTGGAACATTTATTTTCACCATTGGAACAATTGAATTGATTCATTATGATGGAACATTCAGAAATTCAAAAAATTCATTTGGTGTCTATTTCTTAAGGAATACTATGTTTCAAACAGATTAAAAAATAAGATATGGCTTACTATTTTTGGAGTAAAAATATTTTTTCTTAATTGGACTATTTTTCTTAGTTACACTTGTTTTTTAGTTGGGCTGGCAGGAATAACGGATTCGTCGGCCTAGCCCAGTAGCCAACCACTTGAAAACAATCAAGAAAAAAAAGGTTAAAGCAGATGGAATTCGGCCCACTTGGAAAAACAGATAGAAAGGCTGAGGTGGGTGGGGGTTGGACGGAGGCCGCGGATTGACGCAGGCGGACGGTAATAGGACCCGAAGAACTCGGCATTCTTCGGATCCGCATAGGTTAAAAGCAAACCTCCCTCCGCATACGTTCGTTGGGCCTTTTCTATTTTGTTTCTGGCCCATCACGAGTTAACCGGCCACACCTCCACGCACTCCTCGTCATTCTCTGTAGCCCCTGCGCATCTAGTCGCTGGCCCGAGTTGGGCTATTTTTTCTTTTTCTTTTTCTTTTTTTAGGCTTTTGTTTATTTATTTTCATTTATTCCTTTTATTTCTATGATTTTTTAATCTTTTACTTTTAATTTTTCCCATTTGCTGCACTCATGCATGTATCCACAAAATATTCAGAATTTTTTTCATTATTAAAACAATTAATTTTAATATTACAACAATTGACTTTTTTTTGTTTAAATAATTTATTTTGACCACTGGAACAATCAAATATTAGTAGTGGAACATTTGATTTATTAAGACTGAACATTTAAAAATAAAAATTTTAATTTGAAAATTATATTCATATGAAATCTGATGATTTTACATTAATTTCAAGAACATAATGATTCAAATGAATAAAAATGAGGATTTACTTTTTTCTTTATTTTTAGTTTATCTTTTAATTTGACCATCTAATTTTTTCCATTTTGCATCAAAATATTTGTAACAGTTTACTTTTATTACTAGGATGTTACTAATGAAATACTTCCTTCGGTACAATAATTCTTAATGTTTTGGATAAGATTTGAGTCAAACATTGGAAACATAAATTATAAATAACTTTGAAATGGTTAAGTTTGAAAATCTAAAAACTATATGAATAGGTCAGTTAATTTGTATTACTAGAACAATTTATTTTAGAGAGGATTCCTTGTGACCAATTGAAAAAACTTTTAATTTCTTCTCAGCCACTGAAAAATTTATTTTCCCTTTCTGTACCCTCGGTTGAGATTTTTCTTCCCCTATATGCCACTCCCAAGTAGAAAAATACTCTGAAATACTTTTCCATCAAAGATGTAACACGAAACTAATTTTTATAAAATATTAAAAATATTAGCTCACAAAAGATAATTACTGAGATTTTTTCAAAATTTTATCAAGTTCTTTAACACATCTAAAAATTAAGGTAAGTTAAATTCATGTGAAAGTTTTAATTCATAAAATATGTTGAATTTGCAGTCAACCTAATTACAAAAGTTATTCCTCGCTATATGTTCTATCACTATAAAAACTGGTACAAATATTGAAGCAATGGAAGTTAATACCAAAGTTGGAAAAAAATAATTCCTTAAAAAATAAATGAAAATTGTTTAGAAATGGCATATAGGGGAAATAAAATCTAAACCAGTGGCACATAAGGGAAAGCAAATTTTCTAGTGGCCGAGAAGGAATTAGGATTTTTTTCAATGGCTCATAGAGAATTCTCTCTTTATTTTAGTACTAGAACATTTTACTTTCATTGCTGAAACAGTCCATTTGTACTACTAGAACAATAAATCTTAATACGGAAAAATTTGATTCATTAAGATGAAATATTTAAAAATAAAAAATAAAAAATAAAATTGTGTTCTTATGGGATATTATTATTTTTATTAATTTTCAAAAATATAATAGTTCAAGAAGATTTGTAAAATAACTCACGGTTTGACAGAAAATTTTAGTTTGAAATTTAAAATACCAATTGAATCTTCTCTACCCATGTTTATTAGGCCCGGCCCGCTGCTATCTTTTTTTTAGAGGAGGCCCGCAGCTTACTCGGGCGCAGCCCACTAGATGGGGTGTGGGAAGTTGTACAAGATAAATTTGGCCCATTAACGTTTCCAGCTTGAAAAAAATCAGGTGGTCGGAAGGTGGCTGGGAGTTAACCCAAGCGCACCATAACAGCACCCGGAAGGTCTGGACGCCAACCTTTGAGCGTTCTTCTACTCATTTCTGCGATTTAGGAAAATTTTCTTCTTAATGCTAACCCAGCCCCGCCAGTCAAAACTAGTACTACATCCATTTCAAAATATAAATATTTTTAAGTTTAAATAAAATCAAAATTTTTGAACTTTTACTTAATAATATTTAAAAAATTACATAATTTTTAATATAAAAATATAATTTTTATAAAAGTGTATTTCATAATGAATTAAAAAATATAATTTTTATATGATAAAATATTATTAATTTTATATTATTTGTGATCAAAATAATAAAAATTTGATTTTAACTAAACTTAAAAATACTTATATTTTAGAACGGATCGAGTACTAATTTGATGTTTGCGGCATCATTCGGCCTCTGTAAAGCAACATACACTAATCTGATGTGCAAAAGGCTAGTGAAAAGGCATTAACAAGGCAGAAATTACATACTTGCTTGAGAAAAAATGCAATATAGTATCTATCTTGATTGATGGCAAAGTTGCAGAAAATACAGGGGAAATGAAGGTTTGTTGGAAATAAAGAGTAGAGTGGCGCTGCAAACGCCTAGTGTGAGCTCTAAGCACCCATCAGGATTCAGGACAAAGGCGTTCCTTCTAGTTCAGCTTCAAAGAAACTTCGTTGGAATGATCGTCAAGTTGCTGTTGCAATGCTTCATGTCTCTCCTGACTGATAATACCTTTAAGGCAGACTTCCTTGAGGGAAACTAGGTGAACTACTCCAGAAAAGTTCATGTCCGACTCGCTGCAGCAGTGAACCTTCAGCTTCTCAAGCTTCGCAATTGCTCCTTCATCAAACTTTAAATGTAACCTGGATCTGCAAACAATTTCTAATTCATGGAGGTTGGGGAAAAGGTTATTCTGAATCTTGAGATCACCGTTTTGGCCCTTGTTGACATGAAGGCGTAGAGTATGCAAGCTTGACAAACTCCCCAGAAGCTGTACGTCCTTCGGCGTCAAAAGCCTAGTCATCTCTAAACTCAACTTGTTTAGGTTCTTAAGATTCCTGATCCTCAGATCCGACAGTTCCTCCACATGCCCGTACAGCTTAAGGCTCCGTACACTGGAGGGAGGGGAGATATGGTCCCACTGGACAACATGGTTCTCCCTCTCAAGCTGCAGTGACAAAGATTCCAAATTCTTTTGATTGATGATGGCGTGGCACAGTTTTTTACTGTTTTTTTGGTTGATACCAGACACATCAAGCTTCTTCAACTGCTTAAGGAGAGAAATCTCATCCAGAATAGCATTCCCATTTGCAGTGTTCACATTTATTGCACCAAGTGTGTGGAGAGCTTTCAGATGATGGATCCCTGTAGGCACTTTGATGCCATTACAAGGGACAGCAGGTCCACATCTGAGAAACTTGGGCAAGAAGGATACCAGAGTGCGTGAGCTGATACTCGATGGCGTCAACTGATCCTCAGCAGCCGAGACATCATCGTCATACTTGAATGGTTTGCTGATACCTGCACGAATGTATTGCAGTTTCTGTAACTTCTGCAGATCAACATACAGAACAGAGGTACCTCTAATATCGAGAGTCTGGAGATGCCTTAGGGTAGACAATGAATCTGGCAGCCGAGTGATTTCCTTGTGCCTTCTTAGGGAGAGGAACCTGAGGCGAGGCAGCAGCTCCAGGAACCGTTTGAGTTCATCATCGCCTACATGATGCGTGCCCTCTAGATCCAGCACCCGAAGAGATCTCATCCTGCAAGGGATGACGAATCGACTCCACTGCCCATGCACTGTCAATGACTGCAGATGAGACAAGTCCCATTCCGTGAATGAAAACTCATCCTCCCTTTTCCAGCTGCTTGCAATTGTTAGATGTTGTGCTTGCCATTCTGCGGTCATGCTATGATTCTCATCCAATAATGTAACTACAGGTGGAAAGAAAAGCACCCTCTCTTCCATGAGTCTTAACTTTATGTACTCGTTGAAAAAACTATTGTCATGCAACTCAGGAACGATAGCTCTCTCTTTGGTAAGCATATTGAAGAGCTCAACTGTGTGTTCTTCCATGGTTTTGCTGTTAGTACACTTGGAATAACCCTCTGCGATCCACCGCCTCACAAAACGGCTCCTACGGATGATCTTGACTTGGGAAAAAACTGGCCAATACAAGATGCATGGCTTCAGGCACTGTGGTAATTCACAATAACGGAAATGCATCCAGGCAAACAGATCCCTCAAGCCAACAAACTCAGGGTTGGTCTCCAGCTCCTGCATAAAATTAGCTTTCAGGAGGTTCAACTTCAACTTCAGTTGCCCTATGTCTTCTTGTTGGGTGCCCAAATACGTGGCTAAAGCCACTATTACTTTTGGTATTCCGCCGCACTTTGCTAAGATATATTTTGCCTCCTTCAGCATGTGAGCATCCCTGAATGTGCCTGTCCCTCTGAAGTCCTATTGTCCAAGAAAAGGTAAAAGTAGCTCAAATTAGTCTTTTGGAAGCAAACACAAATCTAATCAATTAATAGCTGCAGGCATGGATGTTCCTGTAACAAAACATGCCGACTGTGACAATTATATGCATGAAAAAAATATATATATACACATGAATAACACAATCGATTCAGGATAACAAGAGGGAAACTTACTTACTAATTTACTTCTATTGCACAAGTTCATATATATAATCCTATGGCAGTTGGGCGGAGTAGAATACTTGTTATTATTATCATTCTAATTAACAATGTTTATCATGTCTGCATACCTTGGAAGCATAATACTTTGCCAGACAGGATTATTTCAAAGTTGTACTCAGAATTCTTAAAGTGTTAATTTAGCTCTTGGTTCATGTAGGTATGTGAACCAGATGTACATTGTGAATTGAGGTATTATACACCACAGATAAAGTTTATGACTCTAGCTAACAAAATCAAAAGTACTATAAATGAAAACATTGCTTCTATTCATTAATCCCAGTTGTCATCCAGCCTCTAGACATACCATGCATTTCTTGTATGGATCCCCGCCCCTCACAAATTAGCATCACATGCCAACGATAAAAAACCATTAAACAACATATGCACCTTTGCTT
>BCLH01003334.1:0-30771 GCA_001602315.1 Zoysia pacifica
AAATACATGAGATCAAAAAAAGTTGTTGAAAACAATACAAATTTCATTTTAATATTAATATATTATTTTTTAAATTTATTTTTTTATACCGTAGCATTAGCATAGATATTAGGACTAGTCTTTAGAAAAAAATTGGATATCAAGGGAGCACGAGATGTAACTCATGAGTAAGAGAACACGAAGCAACACAAAAGAGAACACGATTTTTACCCTATATAACTTATGGATGAACACGAAGCTATACAGAAGAGAACACTATTGTTATACCCTCTGTAACTTATGGATATCCATAAGCTGATATTCAAAACTAAAAATTGCACGCTACTAACGCTCATGAATAAGAGAACACGAAGCAACATAGAAGACACACGATTTACTCAAGGATTTCACTTGGAGGTTAATAGCTCTACATCCTGTCTGTATTACTTGGGATGATGTGTGAATGTAGTTCGTAATGATGTGTCTAGACTAGCCCCATGGATCCCTTTTATAGAACTAAGGAGTCCTGTCTACAACTCTCTCTTATAGCCGTTAATTTCGTTCACTAAGATGAACTAATCCTAGGCTTCGGGTTCACCGGCAGCCCATCCTCTCCTGCGTGGGGTGCTAAGCCCTTGGACCGAGATGTCGCCATCTCCTCAACTAGTCAAAACAGTTTTCAATCCATTGAGGGGAGCCTGTTCCTCCATCGCAACATCATTAGTAGGCCCCACCATTAGTGAGGAACCGTGCTTGGTGTAGCCAACAGTTGGGCCTGAGTTGACGTGGTGAACCCTGGTTAACTCGGGTCTCGTCTTTATGTAGTGTATGGTGCGTTTGAGAAAAATCGATCCGCTCCTTATCATGCGAAGATTCCATCATCCACCGGGCTGTCGATTAGCCTGGCCCATTATAGCCAACGCCACTGAGGTGCAGTCCATGGTCGGTTTCCCTCCCTTTGATGAGTCTTTAGTGAGGTTAAGAGAAATCCTAATTCCCGTTACATTTACAAATTTAATCATTGAGATCCACACAAATAGACGGTCTATAATTATTTAGATCTAGTTTAAAATCTAAAATATACAAGGTAATAGAGCAGTTCATATTTGTATAGTACTACTATAGCTAACCATGTCAAATTGCATCAAATGGACAAGCACAAGGCCCGAGGTATGATATAGGCCGTGCCTACTTCTAACCGTAGGCCTGCTAGGCCAGCCCATATAGGCCGGACGCCTAGCTATGCCCATCAAGCACGACCTAACTCGGTACAGCTCGATAGGCGCATGAACTGTTTAAATTTGAATTTAATTTCATGTAGTTTTTTATGTTTAAAATTTAAGATAAAAATTTAAAAAATTTCAGCAAATTTCAAAAATAAAGGAAGATTTTTTTTTTTTTCTTTCCCATCCTCCATGCTGGCCCGGCCCAGCAAATTTCAAAAATAAAAGCTGTGTTTGGGTCGGCACCGTCCGATTTAACAGGCCGTGCTGGGTCTGTCTCGGAGAAGGCATGAGCCTGGTCGGACCAGCCTACTGATCAATTAAGCATGCATCTCGAAAGCAATTACAGGGTGCACCAAGTTGTCAGATGAGTGCAGCGCGCTGGATTACGTGTGAATTATCAGATAGTGTGGGATATATGCTCGAATCAATGTATGTATGTTTGGTTTAATATGAAATTATATACTCTCTCTATTTTTAAATAGTTATTGTTGTTGATTTTTAACTTTAATTTTCACCATTCATCTTATTAAAAAATTAATTTAAATGTGTAAAATTATAAATTATAATTCAAATAATTTTAATGATATATTATGTTATAACAAATTAAATAAATAATATTTTCCAAATTTTTTGAATTAGATAAATAGTCAAAATTGATGTTTGAAGTTAAGGATAATAATTTAAGAATGAGAAGTTGACGTTGCTGCATTATTCCTTTTCTGTCCGTTGGTGCCAATGAACACGCTGTCTGTCCCACGCGCTTGAAGTTGATGGAGTTCATGAAGCTGTTGAAGAAGATGCCCGGGTCCTGTAGCTTGTCGACGATGTCGGCGGTGCAGGCGTGGGAGCAGGAGTGCCCTGAGGTTGACGAAGTAGTGGTTGTCGAATGAGAAGCTGGTGCCGACTGCCGTGGTCGTCAGACGTGCATCCTCTGCTTTAACAATGGAGTAAGGCATTGCGTCACTGTTTGTATTTACTGTTTCTTTGTACCGCATTATTTAATCTGCTACATATTTATGTGTGTACCTCATCCAACAATTAGGCCTTGTTTGGTACGAATTTTTAGAAAAATAACTTTTCAAAAAAATAACATCTATAAAAAAAATAGATTCTCTATATGAAACACTTTTCAAACCGTTGAGCAAAACAGTTTTTATCATGGTTTTAATGTATAAATGAGAGGAGAATCGTTGAGAAACACTATTTTTAATAGTGCTTTTGGCTTCTAATACAAATTAGAAAAGTGCTTTTTGAATAGAGAATATAGAAATACTTCTTGTAAAACTGTTTGATAGATATTTTGTACAATCTGAAACATAAGCACTTTAAAAATCCATATTAAACGGAGCTTAGTATTGTTTGAAGCACCTTTTTTAATGCACCATCGAATAAGGCAGCCAATCCGTTTCCCTGTCAGACGTGGATCTGCAACCCTAACAATCGATTAAGACAACATATCACTGTTACAAAATAAAATACACTGCTATACCCCCTCTGAAAGTGAAGACGGTTGATAACTATCAGTCACGTTCAATAATAAAAAAGTGGGTTCACCAATGAGAACTGCTGGCACTAATACTCTCACTGCAGATAGCTGTTTTAAGGAGCTGTCTACACAAAAGCACATATTAGTGCAGGCGGTGGCTTACGACAACCGTCTGCGCAGTAATCGTATTTGTGCCAACGGATCTCTTAGACAGTCGCATGCGGGAATGGCATCAGTGCCAGCGATCGTCTAAGAGAACCGCTTCTCCTTTTACACAATCAGTGCCATTACGAGGTCCGCTGCACAAACACCGCACAGTATATATAGGGGCTGCCGACCGTCCTATTCCTCGCGCAACGCAGCTAGACCAAAGTGCGCGCGACGGCGAGAAGAAAAACCGATCGGCGAGGAAAGATTTTTTTCGCGAATCTTTTTTTGAATCTTGTTCTTTAGAATAATCTTGTGCTCCTCCACCTATTTATTTTAAAATAAAGCGTGATTTGTGTTTTAATTCCTTGATTATTCATTATCTAGGGTTTCTCGACGTTTTGCCACTTTAGTAGATTTAAATTGGCTAAAATTTTTGGAATATTATTCTCTAAGGTAATCTTTTGCTCCTCCTACGATTTATTTTAAGATTAAGTGTGATTGGTGCCTTAATTCTTAGATTTCTTATTATCTAGGGTTTCTTAAGGTTTTGCCATTTTAGAAGATTTATATTGGCCAAAATTTAGAAAATTTTAATAATTCTTAACCGTCTAAGTTTTCATTCATGTTTACAAGTCGTAAATTTTAATTTTGTTAATTATTAATTATCATTTTATTATATGGAGCTAATATTTAATTAGTATTCTATTTATTTAAATATATAACATTATGCATAGGTTGAAATAAAGAATAGATCGAGCATAGATATACAATGCATCAAGACTTTCTTCTGAGTTTCTTCAAAATATTTTTTTATTTGTCAAAGCCGTCAAGAATCATGCTAAGAGAAAAAAGAGAAATGAGATATTTTGTCCATGTAATGATTGCGCCAACGATATTGCCTAGCTAAATACTTTAGTGATCCAGTCACACTTGATCAAGAGAGGTTTTGTGAAGAAATACACCATATAGACAGCACATGAGGAAAAAGATATGTCTCAAGTGGATTGTTTGGATGTTGTGGAAGTTGGATGCAACCTGGATCATTCTAGTATGGATCTTCATACTGTGGATCATGATGATGACAACGACGATGAAGAAGATGATATTTCGTTTGACTTTGAGGAGTTGTTGCGTCACGTTGAACCACAAGTGCTAATATCTATAGGGTTTTGAGAGAGGTCTAGATAATATGAAAATTTTAGAAAAGGCATCGAATAACTTTTTTATGAGGAATCAAAGGGATGTGATAAAGAGTTCACGATGTTACATGCTGTGCTTAAACTTTTAAAGTTAAAAGCCAGCAGTGGATGGTCTGATAGTAGCTTCACAGAGCTTTTGAGTCTGCTAGCAAAAATACTTTCAAAGCCAAACAAGATACCAACCACCACTTATAGAGCTAAGAAGCTTATATGTCCATTTTCGTTGGGTGTGAAAAAATACATGCGTGTCCAAACCACTATGTGCTGTATCGCAAAGAGTATGAATTTATGGGCAAATGTCTGACATGTGGCATCAGTCAATACAAAAAAAAGTTACAACCATATATACCATAGCAATTTGAACAAAAGTGCACAGAAGAAGAATAACTCTATCAGTCTTGAGATTGATGATGACAGTGGTTCCAACGAGTTAAGTGGAAAGAGAAAGATTTCTTCCTTTGTCATGTGGTACCTTCCAATGATTGATCGCTTGAAGCGTTTGTTCTCAAACCCTAGAGATGCTGAACTCATGCGTTGGCATGCTGAGAAGCGCAGGATGAACCAAAAAAGATTCGACACCTAGCTGATGCAACTCAGTGAAAGAATTTTGATCTTCTTTGTCCACAGTTTGCTGAGGAGATTCGAAATATAATGTTTGGATTGAGTACGGACGGCAATGAATCTATTTAGTGAAAATAGGACCGTACACAATACTTGGCCTGTTATTCTAACGATGCACAACATTTAAACCTAGTTGTGTCACAAACGAAAGTACCTCATGCTGTCCATTCTTATCTAAGGTCCAAAACAAACTGGCATCGCTATTTCATTATCAAAAGCAAGTATTGTTTTCAGCCAAAACATGCGCATATTCACTTTGACCACAGCCACTCGTGTCCACTAAGAAAGCAGACAGTCCAGTCTAGCATCTCTATATCTAATAGAGTGGAATAAAAACACATTATCGAAAGAGTTTTTTAGAGAAATTCTGATTCAGACGAAAATGGTCACTTCTGTTCTATTTGAATCTGAGCCGCAATCTTCTTCTAATTCTAAGAGCGGAATGGCACTGTAAGTTTCATGATCTTTTGATCAAAAGAAATGATGAATCCAGATGATCTACGATCAACGTACGAGGAATTTTGCTCGATCTTCTCCTAGTTCAAAATTGGCGTAATGTCGGCCTCGTTTTCTATTTCATTAAAGTTAAAGAGACTCCCGTGGGCATTGGAGGAGAGTCATTCCTAGCAAGAGGTGGGTCGGCGTAAAGAAGAAATGCAAGGGTTGGGCACCGCCAAGATCCGAAAAAGGATATGTGGAAGTTGATGTGTTCCTGCAACCTTTGATGGAGGATATGGCAAAGCTATGGAATGAAAGTATTGGAATCTGAGATGAGTTTTGATGAGAGTATTTCACTTTACGAACCATTATATTTGTTACCATCCATGATTACCCAGACCTCTTTACGATATTTGAACAAACAAAAGGGAAGCAAAGATGTGTAGTATGTGTGGATGAAACTGCATCTGTATACTTTCCATCATCTAAAAAAGTTAGTGTTCATGAGGCATCGAAGGTTCTCAACGAAACATCATAAATATCACAAGATGAAAAAACATTTTAACAACACCGTTGAAAAAAATGTTGCTCCGACACCGTACAGTGAGAAATTTGTCTTTGAAATGGTAAAAAACATAACTGTTGTATTTGGCAAGAGAACAATCAAGAAGATAAAGAAGAAAGAAAGCCACAACAGCAAATGGGTCACCGTTCAAAAAGCAGTCAATTTTTTTAAGTATCTACCCTACTAGAAGGACTTAGATGTTTGTTACAGTATTGATTTGATGTACGTTTCAAAAAATGTGTTTGATAGTATTATTGAAACCTTACTAGATATGCCCAGAAAGATGAAGGATGGGTTAAAATCTCGTAGAGACTTACGAATTTGAGGTTTGAACTTCACCCTGAAGATAGACCTAATAAAAAATATTATCTTCCCTCGGCTAGCTACACTCTGATACCTAAGGAAAAAAAAATATTTTGCATATGCTTATATGGTATTAAAGTGTCGACGGATTTCTCATCCAATATAAAAAAAACTCGTGTCGATGAATGACTTGTCTCTTTTGATTACAACTCTATTATGATGATAGTGTTTCTTGAAATTGCAGTAAAGTCAATCAAACCAATGCTCCTGCCACTTGGCGTTGTTCTCGGCGAATTTCGTGTTGATAGCTTCCAGAATGAATTTTTAGTTGAGGGTCCATGGCGCCGAGCGTCTTCGCGAGGCGGGTATAGCGGAGGGATGAAGCCGCCTCCCTCTCCCTAAGTAGCTGATTAGCCAACTAATCAGTGCCCCACTTGGGACCCATGGTACGGACATTGTCACGCCGCGCACGCTCGCTCCTGCGTAGCTGTTGCCACTCTGCTGTAGGATTTTGAGCAGGAACGGTGCTAACATATAGAAAGCTTTTGAAAATTCTAGATTCAAATTCTTATGCTTAGCTGAGTTTTTCTATTTTCCTCTACCTACTAGTTGCTTTGCCCACTTAATTAGTGAGTTCAGAAGTAATCTTGTTGGAGTTCGAGGACCATCAGTCCCTGAGGGCTTTGTTGTTGCAAGAGGTCTATATGAAGGCCCTATAATAAAAAGATAATTTGGGTTGGGGCCCGTTCTCTGTATGTTCTTTGTTCTTTCAGCACAGACAAGAGTCAAAGTTCATCATGGAAGCATCCTCTTAGTTAAGTACTTGATCGCAATTGACCAGGTTAATCCAGATGAGCTGAACTGATGCATAAGAATGAAAAGAGGAAGAAGAGAGGATCAAAACAAGATCGCAACAACAACTGCAACGTAGAAATGCTTTAAAGTCTAATGCATGTAATTTCTTTTACCTTTTGCTCTGGAGTTTATGCATTGTAACGTTTGATTGCAACGCTAAACATATTCTGACAGCTGTTAATTGAATGTTAATGATAATTAATTGATGTTTGGCGCATTAGCGTGCTACATCAGTATTAGATTATTCTCTCACAATTACATGTGAAGAAAATGATATTTACACTAATGTTCTATTTTAAATTTCATGTATGTATAATAATCAAATAAATGAGATTTTCCCACCAAGTATTTATAAGGGAAATTTGTTAACAGGATACCGCAATTGTGCTTGTTGGTCTGAGTCACACCGCCTGATTGCATCTTGTCTGCAGGACACTGTGATTTTCGAGTATTTGTCTCCAAGACATCGCAAGGAATATTTCGGAAATATTTTATAGAAAAATAACCATGCTACCCATGGTCTCCCCTGTCCAAGTGATGTGCAGATTCCACGGCCTCGGCGGGTAGCATGGTTATTTTGCCATAGAATATTCTTAGAATATTGTTTGTAATGTTCTAGAGACAAATACTCGAAAATCACAGTGTCCTGCAGAGAAAATACAATCGAACTATGTGAGTGAGACCAACTGACACAATTGCAGTGTCATACAGACAAATTTTCCTATTTATAAAGTGTGGGAACTGCCGCGCTATTTTTCTAGTTAGAGGTTAAACTTGTATGAGATTTATAAATTTTCTTCTCTGGTTACCAGCAATGTTTATGGCCGATCCCTAGCAGTGGTAGTCAAGTGTACTCTCTCTGTTTTCAAATTGATTTCGTCGTTAACTACAAATATTAACTTTAATCATTTGTTTTATTCAAAAAATTAATTTAAATCTAAAAAATTTTAAGTTGTAATTGAAACAACTTTGATGAAAAAGCAAATTATAATAAAATATTTAAAATTTATCATATTTTTTTAATAAAACGAATGGTCAAAATTGATGTTTATAGTCAATGATGACATCAATTTAAAAACGGAGAGAGTACTCTCTTTATATGATATTTATAATTCTTTTTGGTGTTTGCATTGTTTTTGACTCCACCCCCCCCCCCCCCCTGCCCCGCCCCTTCTTCCTCTCCATGGTGGTCGGTGCATAGATAGTGCATGTATTTTTTTTAGTTCACTCACGTGTGCATATAGGGGTCAAAAAAATTGAAACTTGTCAATAGAATTATCACATGCCAGTTGGAAAGCAGAGTTTGATGAATTATGGCCATAACAAAATATTGACCATATATATAAAAAGAAAGTTCTGTCAAACTTCCAAGAAGAATTTGAAAATAACCAAAATAACCAAATAGAAAAATTATAAAACTGCCAAATTCAGTCATTCGGGCTATCTTGGTCTTGTTTTTCTTATTCCAGAATTCCTTTACAGGGAGCCCAGTTAATTCGGTTGTGTCTAGAAGGTTGGTGAGTATTAGAAAACGTGGAGCAGTCGCAGGTCAAAATCATGTGCCGGTCGTTTTGGAGCTCGGCAAAAGATGGTGCTGACTTGTTTAGAGTGTAGCTGCTAACTGCAAGGTTTCAAACAGCTCAGGCAAATGAAATATATACACCAACCGCTTCACCAAGAAAACAAAATCTTTGTGCACGAACATGGATAGTCGCGTGTATAAGTTTTTTTAATGGTACATGTTTCACGTTGCTCTATGGGAAGAAAGAGTGGGCGACGCCTCGTCTGAACGGGGACAGATACTTGTTGCGCCCCTACTTCGCCCCGGAGGAAGCAGTCTTTGACCCGTCGCCACCACAGCCGCAAGGCCCTCAAGTCCTAATCCGGGACCGCCTCTCATATCTTGATTCTTCAGCCCCCGCGCGCGCACACACTACCCTCCCGCTTTACATCGATCTCTCCCCCTCAGCACTGCAGCCTCGCTGCGCCTCGCTCGCTCGCTTGCTCATGGACACGGATCAGCACAGTTCAGAGTCGTCCATGATGGTCTCGCTGCCTTCGGCGGCGGCGACGTGGGCGTCGCTGCTTGAGGTCTCCGGCGACTCGGAGTCCGACGACCTGGCGGCAGCTGCCAGCATCGATTTTGCGAACGACGATTGCGACGCCGAGTCTCGCAGCGGCGGCGATGACGGGTCGGAGATCGATGTCGTCGATACAAGATCCGTGCCCGGCAGGGAATGCTGCTGGGTGACGGAGAGCGCGAGCGTGATGGTGGCCGTCGGAGCTTGCCCATCGTTGTCGACGCAGGATACCAGGGACGCCGAAGGCGACAGGCTCTTCTGGGAGGCTTGCCTTGCTCATGGATATTAGCAACGTACCGAAGGCTCTCAATCTAAACTTTGCCGTACTGTTTTGCTATAATCTTGCTTGATTGTTGTTCTGAAAATGTGTTGATGTTTGGTCTTACCTTGCTTTTGCGAGAACCTTGAAATGTTTAGTTTTATTCCTCTTCTCGTATTGGTTTTCTTATCTACCGACTAAAAGCCATCTCTTAATTCTCAAAGAGCCACATCAACATAAATAATTCTGTTCGTAAGAGCTTCTCTCAACAGTCCTGATGAACCTTCCGTCTCAGTACGCGGGCATCGTTCACGGAGCGTCGTCTCCTCCCGTTCCTATCACCACTCCTGCCCACTGCCTGCTAGCCTCCCCATCAGCTCATTAATCTCCCCGCGTCATTAGGCGACTGCTCTCCTCCCACACCCGAAATCCTCTCCTTCGTCTTCACCACCTGTTCCATTTAAAACGTGTTTAGCTGCGTTTTAAGCTATGAGATGTGAGAAAACTAAAAACTGTTTAATTTAAAATAGTTGTGATATTGTAAAATTGTATATATATATATATAACCGATGTCAGCAAAAACAAATCTAAACCGTTTTTACTTTTTAATTATGAGAAAACTGTTTTCTGAAAAAACTTTTATAAAAGTTTACTCTATTGGTTGGGCTTTCACCTCAATCAAAGCTTTAATCCTCCCGCGTCTGCACCAGCGCCCCCCATCAATCCTCTTTCCACCTTCCGCGAAGTTGCTCCATGCTCATGCTTATCAGCTGATGGGGCTCCTGGTGGTGGCCGAGCAATTGCTGTTCATAGTGATGGGGCCCTGGTGGTTGTGAAGCAACTCGTGCCGAGAGGGGCGATGGACTATAGGAGCTGGAGTTTCCATCGTACGACGGCTGCTGGCGCTCTCCTTGGGTATGGTGATGATGAGCGCACCATTCTCTATGGGCACCTGATCTGCTACGTCTTGACATTCTCGGTGAGCCAGCTATGCCAAGCGAAGCCTGCACGAGGAATGGAAAGCTTTGCGTGCAGGGTCAAGGCCATGGTCATGGGGCACCCATGTGCAACCTGTGCTCGTCACAGCATTTTTCTTACCTGCAAGCTGCGACAGCATGACGATAGCCATCGTTTGCCGAAGTTCCTGTTCTTCGTCCCAATTGCGGCTGCTGGCTTCATTTGAGTTTGCTAATTTGTTTCGTTTACCCAGGGTTCAGAGAGGAGTAATCCACTAAATATGTGTTATTATCCTACTAAAGGTAACTAAAATGCAGGGGCGAAGCTACGTGGGCTTATTGGGTCAGCTGACCCCCGATAAACTTTGATAAATCAAGGTAAATTAGTACTTAAGCACTAGATGACCCCAGTTAGATAAAGGGACTGACCTGATGGAGAACTCGCCTGGCTTCGCCCCTGCTAAAATGTCACAGTTATTCTCGACTATTCAATTTATTTTCTAATTAAATGAGGAAACGGAACTTTGTCAGCACTTTCGAATCATGGAAAATTTAATGGTTAGCATCAATAAACCCTAATCCTTATTATGTACTCCCTCCAAGTGATGAAAGTCAGTTTTTCCAGGATCTGATGCATGTTTCTGCATATTCGTACACTAATTATTTGTTGTGTTTATGTAATTTTGTAAAGAATATACCTTTTCCAAAAACCATTTCAATGCTATTTAGTTCTTCGTGCTGATCTTTATTTCTATTCTCCACCCATTGTTTTACGAAAGACATCGTAGTTAGAAGAACTACCATATTCTATCAATAGCAACATTTGATCACTGTAAATATCTTTTTTCCATTTGGCCTTTTGTCTTAAATGTCTAATATATTTTTTACATTTATATATCATCATCTAATCAACTAGTTTTTAAATACATTGGTAGAGTCATCTCACAGATTCTCAGTCTTTAAGGCGTGTTTGACATGGCTCCACTCTAACTTTGCTAAAAAATTTTAAGATGGAGCAATTCTTCTATTAAGTTGGAGTCATGTTTGGAGCTGTTTGGCTAGATAGATTACTCTAGCTTCAAAGAAGATATTTTATTAGTTGATTGCCATTATTACCCTTGGTTAGCCGAGTTAAGTTAATAAAGATAAATAAATCAGTTTTATTTACTTTGTGCAAGCTCTGTACAATACCGAACATACCACACACATTTATGGAGTTTGTGATCTGATTTTTTTTTCTCCAAACGTTGATGTCAGACATTATTAGCATCCATTCGAGTAGGGGGAAAAACTATACATCATTATAAACATATCGGAAGCTCTATAAATATTCTATAAAATAATAAAATATTATAGAAATGCTATATTGTTACGAAAATAATTATTACTATAATTCTACAGTTTAATTCCATGCAAGAGAGAGTCTGTGCTATCACGAAATGCGTGCATTGTGATAAAACTTGCTTTTGATGTTGAATTATCGAAGGCATGTGGCGACACTACATTTTTATTGTATCTATCAGGAATTGTAGGCACAAAATCTAGATCTCTATCATAATTTGCAAATTCCATGTCGCCACTTGAATGCTCACGAATAAAGAACCATGGCAGCAGCAACAATCTTCTTTTATGTTAGCATAAAACATTTCGTCATCTTACAAAGGATTTTGCCATTTCATCTTCAAAAGTCCAAAAGATCGCTCAATAACATTACAAATAGATGAGTGCACCCGATTGAGCTTTTCTTTTGGCGTTGTAGGTTTCATACCTATATGCCACTCAGGTAAGTGATATCGTTCGCCCTTATATGGTGATAGATAACTCGGATGGTTAGGATAGCCCGCATCCACGACATAATATTTACCTATAGATGTAGAAAAAATTCTTGTAAGCACTATGAATTGGAATACTATATAAAATTTACATGCGGAAAATAAAATATACCTTGAGAGGGATGAGAGAAGTGCTCCTCGTATACTCGAACATCATGGTACAATACACTAGTGTTATGACATGAACTCAGCTGACCAGTAGCAACATGTGTGAAACGCATATCAAAGTGACAAAATGCTAGCACATTTTGAGTTGCAATGTCTGTCTTTCCAATGTATCTCACCTATTCATTAGGGTTCAGGGAGACATGAATATATGTACCATCAAGTGCACAAATGCAATCCTTGATATGGTTTAAAAAGATGCGATCCTTGAAATGAGGATAAGCTCGCCTACCATTCCGAATTATCTTATGAACTTAATGAAAATTAGGATCTGTTGGTCTCAAGTACCGTTCTGTCATTGCAGTCACACATTCTAGTACCTCATGAAATTTCCTACTAATGGTTTTTCCTGAGTGTTTGAACCTATTTTGTCCTTTTCTATTTGACACATCCAGCACAAATGAAGAGGAATATAGCTAACATCTCAAATGTATACATATGTTTTGATGGTTGCAGTCCGTACCTTTCGACCAAAACATCGTGAAGATCAATGAATATTTCCTTATTCATCCGAAGCATCCTGTGGTACTCTCCATGAGTACTCATGGTCTCATTTAACCAACCCATTCCAGATTATATTGATGTCCTTGGTGGTGCCTTGTTCAGGTAAAGTTTGAATATATTTGTACAAGTTTAGCACCACTAGTAATTATATCAAAAAACTGGTCACCATCATCACTAGAACTGTCACTCAGTGTCAGACATATTTAATTGCACAAATGACACAAATAACATAGTTGTCTCACACACTTAGAATAACATAATGAAATCTATAGTTTTCTCACACCCTCAAATAGAAGTCATAAAAAAGTGTACAGGTCATTCCATAGAAGGACAATGACCATATCTAATGTCCATACTTGGACATATATTTCTTAGTAAGCCAGTTGAACCTATTCTAGGTAACGTCATGAACATTTCCCTATGTGCTTTTTCACAAATAATTCAGTTGCAATGAAATGTTCATTGGTTTCATAAGTGGCACCATAAGCAATGACATGCTCCATGACTTCTTCAATAGAAATTTTTCTTGCTTGTTGGAATCATAAGTTTTGGTCGAAGTAGTCATACTGGATACAACCTCTTGACTAAATAGTTCCGTTCCAGTCTTTGCCTTCTTACCACTATCTTGGGTAAACGAAGACGACTTTTCCCATTTGGATTCATAGGAGAAATCTGCGGACTCTCGTTAGCATCACATCCCTCCCCAACTGATGGATCCAGTTGCGTTAAATCCAATAAAGGTTCTTCTTGTGTTTCAGTAGCCTCTACGTTAGGTGTACGATTAGCCATGTGAGGAGACTAATGATCAACACCAACATTGGTGTTATCACCAAAACACTTTTAAAGTTCCTCTTCATTTTGTAGTCCGAATTTTTTAAACTTGCCACATCCTGGAAAATCCTGAAATTTGAGTACAAGAATATGAGTATGAAAAAAAGTAAAGAAGTACATCCTATAAGGAAATTCAGTTGTGTATGTACCGCTTCAGCTTTCTTTCAACACTCATCATCCATAACAATTGGTGCCTTTATGGGGCACTATCCTGTTCTGATTTGCCTCATCATTCATTTTCTCTATGCCTTGAAATCTTCCTTTAATTTGTCCCATTTGTTTTTAATTTGTTGTTTTGTACCAACAATATCAAGTCTATCTTTCAACCCTTTCTCAATTTGAGTATAACATACTGGATAAGTGTTTGGACGATTCCTCCTTTAACATGTTCAGCAAATAATTGGCACGATACTTAAGGTGCTTCAGCATTCCATTCAATTTCAGGCATTTAGAAACCATCTCATAAGAGCTACTCAATATTGGGTAAACTTTGATTACTGATGGCATAAAAAATCAGCTACAGGATCTATCTGCATGAAGCAAAAAAATACCTTCGAACGACCGACCGTCATCTGGGGTTCGTCGAACGGCAGCTTCAGGGGTTCCTTTGTCGGGACGAGAAGTCTCAGGCCAGAGCGCCCGGTCGGGGCTGCGGGCGCGCGTGGGGGCTGCCCGTTGCCAGCGCGGGGCAGCCTGGACGGGGGGCCCACTGGTATCAGGCGCTGCAAGGCGCGTGGAGGCCGGCCGGTAGGGGGCTGCGCATGAGGAGGCGTGCAGCGTCGAGGGCTGCACACGAGGTCAACCAGCGTCCTCTCCTGCAGCAGCTAGGTAGGGAATAAAAAGATCGATGATGAAGGAAGGGAATAGAATGGTTTTGTTTAGGATTGTAA
This sequence comes from Zoysia pacifica, assembly GCA_001602315.1. Lineage (NCBI taxonomy): Eukaryota > Viridiplantae > Streptophyta > Magnoliopsida > Poales > Poaceae > Zoysia > Zoysia pacifica. The sequence continues at coordinate 14,341 of BCLH01003334.1, forward strand.
CCGATGGCAAAGATGAATAATTATATTCGAACTTTGTGTCTAGATGTATTTTAGATTTCTCTAAAGTTAAAAAAAATGCTTTAATAAAATAAATTGAAGCTGTATTAATTTTACAGAGTGAGACTGCTCTATAAAATTTGAGAGTTAAAGTGTTTGAATATATTTTTTGAGTTAAAAGAGAGTCGAACTCTGGAACCATCTCTAATACACCCTTAAACGATCCAAGAGCAACAGAGCTCCTGTCGTTCTGTACAGCATCATTCAATCTCCAGGAAGTAACAAGCTCTCCTGTGGCCTGCCTCTCCGTAACAAGAAACTCTTACTCATAGAAAACTATACATTACTGTAAATAACTGACGGAGCTATATATATTTGCAAGCGACAGGTTGGCTTTATTATTGAAGTCCACATGGACCGTCCTTAATTAAAGTGGTTTAGCTATAAAATGATCGCCGATCCAACGGGTGGTTCTCAACAAACGCAGGCATACTTTTGCCCATAATCTAGATTGAAGCTACTTTTGCCCATGATCTAGACCTAAAAGACCTTACAAACAAAAGCGTAAGCTGCAAGTGGCAGCTAGCTCGACCAACCCAAATATCGTGTGTGACTTTTACGATCACGTACGTTGCCATTGAATGTTAAGAAAATTCCTTTCTTACCTAAAATCATTGTTGCTCCCTTTCTCGACTCATTTTGAGTTTTCCTATAAGGATCCAAATTTAAATTTGATTCCTTATTGGCCCTTTCTTTTGTTTAGAGCACTGAGAGTGTAAAAGAGCATATATAACTTTAGTGGGCTTTGATGAATTGAATAACAATATAATTAAGAGACTAACATTAAAGATTAAGGACATCAAAAAGAAAATTGAATCGGTGAACATATGAAAATTTTGCTACAAACTAGACTTGAGCATTAACAAGAGCAACCTATATAATTATATTAGATCAAGATCCCTAACAATGGTAGCGGTAAGATAAAAAGACAAACATTAACACAAAAGCCATCAAAAAGAATAAAAAAATAACCTAACATACTGCTCAACAAGTAGCTAGTTCGAGGCCTGTGCACTGCCACGGATAATAAAACGGTTCAACATAAACTTGGAATAGGCAAAAATGATAAACACATGTCAAATTAAGCTCCAAATTCAATTGATTAGTCTAAACTAGTGCAAATCAAATATGGAAGGCAAGACATACATGCATGACCCGGCAACTTTCTCCCACCAAAAGGAAGAAAAAGAAAAAAACCTAGATCGCCAACACTGTACGACAATAAACCTCTCTCCCTGTCATCCTCCTTTTTACTGTATATTGCAGGCAGGAGCTAATTCAAGAAGCTAAAAGAAAGTAAACCAAACATACAAATTATTATATGGAGATGACATACATCATTCATTCCACCACCGCTAAATATATCCTTGAATGGATTGCCAAAACAACGTTCGACTGGACTGCCGGATCCACCTCTGGCAGTAGATGCTTTCTCAAATTGATCTGGGCCAACCTCTAAGAATCAGGCCACTACCAGGGCGAAGCCAGACGAGCTCTTCATTGGGGGCCAGCCCGTTCATCTGATTGGGGTCATCTAGTGCTTAAGCACTGATTTACCTTTATTTTGCCGAAGTTTATTGGGGTCAACTGACCCCAATAACAACACATAGCTTCGCCCCTTCAAAGGGGAGTAAAAAAATCACTGTGCTCCATGTATTTTGACTCTTAAGCGGTTGGTATGATGAGCCTAATGTATAACGTGGATAAAAAAGGTTATTTGTTAAATTGAAAAAATAATCATGTGGTCAAGAAAACTAATTATAAGGTCCACAATAAAAAAATTTGTGCAATAGATAAGATATCTTTGGAATGTGCAGACAAATGTTGACATTAATAGAAGGTGGTTAAAATTTGTTACCTGGTGATAGATCTTTTATACTCATCCTTCAGAGTTTACATTGTAGTTTGAAAGAACATGACAGAAATTATGGGAGCTATAGAGCCTTAAGTAACGTACGCATACAAATGTATACGAATATCAAGCACCTCGTAAGCTCATTGAACTTCTTGAAACTTCTGTTCTGTATCTACCTTTATTTGTGTAGGGATGAAGCTTCTCTGCATGCTTTTAGGAGCAAGGGAACAGAAAGGAAAATGGCATGGTAAGGTAGATTGCAGAAGATGGAAACAAAACTTTCAGTATAAGCATGTGTGCTACCCTAAAAGCAGAAATAGTAAACAGAAGGTAGATTACAATAAAACATTAATCACATATCAATAGCATTGTTTGTATGCATGGGTGAGTGCTGGTGGTCTATGTTAACAAACTCTGACCGAGATGCTAATTGCAGACATCTAACATCATCATTCATTTGGAATTTGAATCATTTACCAGCTAAAGTTGGCAGTCCATCTGTTCATTGTTTAATAAAACACCTCGAGACAAGAAGTAGAACTTTGGAGCACCTAATTTACATCCTACGTAGAGTACACAGTATTAGTATTAACTAACAACCACAACAAATTTCTACAAAATCCCAGGTTCAATTCAAGCAAACAATCCATACGGCATATTTAACTTTCTTGATATCCCACTGGCTCGCATTCTTACTAATGCTAAGCACATCAGAGGAGTTCCTTGCCACCGCCATCTTGGTCCCTGCAGCATCACTCAGCCATCAGCATCATTCGTCTCAGCCAAAATTCACCATGTCAGAAGCAAGCATGTCTTCGACGTCCCCCATCATTCGCACACACCATGGAAGAACCTGTGGGCATTGCCTGGCGAGCTCCGTGATGACACCCCACGCGCGACCTCACTCCATATCCCTGCAGCAGGTGCCATCAAACTATAGAGATCAGGAGAGGAGTCAGCCGGGCATCCCAACGAATCGAGAGAGGACCTAGTGGTCGACTGGCCGGAGAGGCTCACGGTCGCGTGCACCGGAATTGGGAGGCGGCAGAACAGGACGCCTCTAAGAGGAGAGTGCGCGGCATGTGAAAACAAGAGCGAGGCGTGCACAGGCGGTGATCCCATGGCTGACCTGTAGTTAATTAGTGGCGGTGACGTCGTGTGGCCTCGGCGGATCCGCGCATGCTTGCGCGCGCGAGAGAGAGGAAGAGCTCCCCACCTCCTCCATGGCGCGCTGCTCGAGGGGCTCGCTCCGCATGTGGATAACCGCCGTTGCCTGGTGTGTCGATTTCTCCGGCAGAGAAGACGCCTTGCCTTACCATCCTCCTTCAGCTCATCATAGTAGTCGCCTCCGGCGGCCACGGTGGACCAGGAGCTCGGGATGGCTGAGCGCACGCTTTCCGCTGTCGGCGCCGCATTCGTCTCCGCCACCAACTTCGACCCCCTCGATGTCGCCAAGGTCACACGTCCTCTCTCTCTCTCTCTCTCTCTCTCTCTCTCGGATCCCCGCGACAGACATGTAGATCGGAGTTCCACCGGCGTCCATCCCTCACCGCCGAAGGGGAGAAGGCGATGAGCCCCGAGGCGAGGCGACGTGCAGACTTGGGATCCGACGGAGCTCACATAACTGTTAGATGGCGATCCAACGGCGGAGGATGCACGGCGGCAGGCACACCATCACCACCAACCGGCTCTTTTATAGTAGAGGATGATAAGGTCAAAAGAATGTTGAGTGATTTTTTTTTAGTTTCACAAGGTTAGCGCCTTCCTCCTATTACTCATTGAAGTACGTGTCCCTCTCGTTATTTTTAAAACGGTGCTTTTTAGTTACATTTCACTCCTAAAGTGAAGTCATAGACGATCTCGACTGTAGTGAGCAATACCGACTCGTAAGAGCAAACTTTTAAGTTTCAGGCACTCTCTCTTGAGCAGGGGACCTGTAACCACGTATAAATTTAACCTCATTTTTCACAATTTTCTCGAAAACTCGATCACGAACTCTTAGTCGATCTAGGCTGTTAAACTAAGAGTAATAATAGGACAATATCACATCTCTCAGTCTTAAAAGTTCTAAAAGTGTATGAATGCTACTATTCACTCTCCTACTAACACAAAAGATCTCTAATCTTAAGGTGTGCTCTCTCCTTTGTGTCCTTTGACCTTTTACAAATTTCCTCTAGCAATTAAGACCTTGGGCGCTATCCTCAACGCTCGTTTCACGGTTTATATAGCCTATCAACCCATAAATAACTGTCAAGATCATGTACCCCGGGCACCTATGGCCCCAGGATTAATACGAAAGACCAACGAAGGACCAAGGCCCACGGGCTAGAGTTACGACTCACTGAAGACTTCATTGCACGAAGGCCCAAAGAATCAGCCCAGTCCCACAAGGGTCGAGGTTACTCGGAGAGTTGGCCCCACCGCCCGAGGGTTAGGGTCGACTAACAACGGGACTCGCTCGGTATGATTGACAAGAACCGCCTTACGAGGCTGACCCAAGGGTTGGGCACCGCCTCAACGACCACTCCCTGCAAGCGCAGAGATTCTTTACACTGTACACTAGTAGGTAAAGCAACTTCACAGGAGATAAAGCAAGCCAGCAGAAGGGGAAAGCAGTCCAAGGTAAAGCAAACGGTAAAGCAACATTTGTCCCCCACCGCTGGATAGAAGATGAACGAAAGACACCGACTAACTGCTCCGGCGCCAGCGAGCGCCAGAGGATCAAGTTCTTAGAAGACTGGGGCCCCATTCGTTAAAGGGCCACCCAGTTCCGTAGGCGCCAAGCCTTGTAACCCTGGTCCGACCCCTATATAAAAGGGGCACCATGGACCTTAAACGAAGAGATTCACAAGTTCACATAGTTCAGCTTTCATACACACACCACATATGCGAGCTAGGGTTCTTGCGCAAGCAAGAACTCTTCCACCATTGTAACCCTGTTTCAAGCATATACGATCTACTCTCTCCCTGGATGTAGGGTGTTACACCTCTGTGGTGACCCAATCAGGTTAAACCTTGAGATTTTCGTAGACTAGGCCATCTCGACACGAAGAGTGCACCGAAATCTCTCTCCAAATACGTAAATTTTTCTATGCCGGTGGTCACAATACCGACACAACCATTAGAACATAATGTCATAAAGTTGTTTGCTTTTACTAGTCACTAGACTGTCCAGTGACTCTTCACACCGATTGGTTTGCTGTACCATCGGACTGTCCGGTGACTCTATATATCTACAGACCTGAGAAATAACCTCTCTAAAATCTATTCCATATGACACTGGACTCTCCGGTGCGTACCTTTATTGAACGGTCGAGTGAGTCTCTTTCAAACTTTCAGAGACAATGCTTTTGGACTTCATCTTCAGGAACACCGGAATGTTCGATCATTGACTCACTAGACTATTCGGTGACTTTTTTTACTACACCTCCAGAAAATATCTCTTTTGGACTCTAATAGCCTGGCTTACCAAACTATCAGATGACTGCATCTGATGCTAAAACTGAGTCTTCTTCTTGATCATGACTTTGGCTTTGTCCACTTTACTTTTTCTGCCATCTTAAGTGCTTTCTAAGGCAACTAAGAGCATTCATACTTTCTAACACTTGTATGACCCGAGAGAAATGATTTGACCCCCTTTAATAGTGCCGGCAATCTTATAGACTCTCTAACTAGTCCTTAGCCTTAGTCCATCTTCAACAGATACTACTCTCCTTTGGATAGTACTTATCATCCATCGAGAAAGCCCACCATGTTGATGTAAAATTTACGGGGTGAAACCTACAATAACACGAGTTACCTATAGTATTTACTCAATCACCAAAATCTATTTATATCTTTCAAAGGTCATGAAGCTAGCAATCTCTCTCTTTTTGATGATTGATGACAACCATAGTGCTTGCACAACAAGATGATATCCACAGATAGAGAATGAAGCACAACTCAAAACATCATTAAAGAAGTTAAATGAAATCGCATGATGTTTGAAAAGAGCATACTTACCCCTTACCTTCATGACTTTTCCTTTCCAAGTGCATGAGTTCTCCCCCATTGTATTCCTATTTTGAAATCTCATCTTGTACCTCTCCCTCATAAAACCCATACCTCTCCTCCTTTGTCATCTAATCACACAAAAAGATGGCTTCGAGGAAGCATATGAAGAGGAAGAAGCGAGACACACAAAGGTTAGTGCAACATAATAATAATAAGGGAGCGCAATGCAATGCACAAGAGAACCTGCAAGATAGTTACATCACATGGGGAATCATACACAATAAATAATAGGGGTTAGTCTTGAAACCAAGTGCATTCCAATGAGCTAAAACGAGCAAATAAATACAAGCTCATTAAAATAACACGAAGAGCCAATGAAATCCGCTAAAAAAGATCAAGAGTCCTAACTACCCATCCACGATTTCCCTCTATACAACTAGCCTCTCTAAACGGTAGAACCATAACTCGCACTCCCGACACTCTAGACCTAAAGGAATCTAGCCCTGAGCTAGCACGACTGGAGAATCGGGTGCAGTGACGGATGGTGGCTGCTTCTCTGGTGCTGACACAGCTGCTGACTTGTCACCTGCTCATTGCTCATCACCAAAAGCACTCAAACCAAAAGAAAACATTGGGGAAGGCTCCTTGCCTTCAGCCGAAGCTGGCTGATCTAAAGGGGCTGTGGCAAGCGCCAAAGCTGTCTCCTTTATAACCAGTTGCTATCAGAACACTGCCTCATTAGTATATCTCAGCTGCGGTGGAAGTAGGCTCAACTGTGAGATTTCTTGCGGTGGCTCTGTCAGAACTGACTTAGCTGTGGTAGCCTCAAAGGAAAAAGCTCCTAGTGCTAATAGAGAACTACTCATAACTGTCTCTTTGCAATGTTGGTACTATGACTCTGGGCTAAACTGACGTAAAAAGTGCTGACATGGAGAACGAGGAAATCGGTCGAGAGAACTGAGAAGCTGTAGCAGGAACAATCACTCCTCTGGTAGTCGCTAAGTTGTTGGCTGCTCCATTAGGTACAAATGGTGAAATGAGAACTGAGGGCAAGTACTAAAACTGGGCTATTGTTGCTGCTGTAGCTGAGTTGTGAATGCTGGCACTAATGAATAGCTACAGCTGAGAAGGTAGGGGACCTGATAGCGATGTAGTCAAGAATGCAGGAAGAGGTGGCATACCGATACCCTGCTGGTAAGAAGCCATTGCTATAAAGCTGGTAGACATGTAAGATATAGCCGCTGCCATCTTCAACTGAGTGCGCTGTGACCTCTCAAATAACTCCTTGTCCTGCCACCTCCTCTTCTCAGCTAGCTCTCTCTCAATCGTTAACCTCTACTCAACCAGGAGGCGCTTAAGAAGGATTCGCTCCTCGGACTCGATCCTCTCAAGCCTGAGCCTCTCCTTGGACGCTTGGATCAACCTTCTCTGCTCAGCTTGCTCTGCCTAAATAGCATCAAGTCTCGCTGTTAGAGCTAGGTCAACTGTAGCACAAGAAGTAGGAGTCTTGGCCAGATATAAAGCCTCAGTGCTCCCAACCCCCAGCTAAGCTCCCTCCGGAGCCTCAGTCTCAAGCTCGAACTCCTTGAGGGGTTGTGGTCTCCTCTCCTTCTAGACTACTTGGTGAAGCTGATACGCGTAGAACTCGAGAGTCAACTGGCTCAGCTGGACTGACTATAGTAATATCAGGTAATGCAATGTACTCCTCCTTACTCATAACATTAGACCTCCTCAGCAGTAGACATATGTAAGGAGCAAATGGTAGTTGTCGTGCTCCTATCCCCTCATAGATCACATCCTCCATCTGAGCAAGTAGTAGATCTATCACATCAAATACCTTATGCCTCAGCAGAAAGCAAAGCAACCACTGGTGTATAATTATCACCAACTCTCTGTCAACCCTCGGGGCAATGGCCTTGCTCAGCAACCTCCTCAAAACACGAGCCTCATGAGTCAAACTCAAGGGGTGCCGAGAGTAATACTCCTCATGTGGTGGTGGGTATGCAGTACTTATCCTTTCATCGTTAGACCCTTCAACAAATCTGTAGTGTGGCAGGAAACAGGGTGAGCAAGGGTGTGGATCTGTGTCTCTGAAGATAAAAACTCCAAGGCTGATATAACATCAGATCTCTCAATGCGATGTGGCTCCCCTCGATATATTAACCGGAAGTGAGACCTACTAGGGGGAATCCACAAGGAGGCATAGAACTGTAAAACTACCTCCTCATTGTACCTTAGCGGCTGCATGACAAGCTTACCAAAACTAGACAGATAGTTAATATGCTCCTTCATGTCACTCCTAGCTCTTCTGCTTAGTGCCTCAACAAAACAAAGTCAGTGAGAAAGAGCTCTTACCCTTAGTGACATGGTGATGATGGAGAGTCTCATGTAACCTTCGCTACAAGACTGTCCAAAACTGGCCAGCATCACAACAATGCTCGTCGGGACCTAAACTATGAAATCAACTCTCCTCTTTGCCTTCATTGTTGGAAACTTGATATTTAGAAGATCAACCTCCTCATCAGCAACACACGCCATTGCCCTACAAACTCTCTCGGCTTTTGCAGTACACACTGCACATATATTGGCATTAGAATGATGTCACCCTTGTGGCCTCGATGGTGAAACCTGTTGGGTAGTCTCCTCTCTCTCCATGCTTCTCGACTACCATGAACGACTGGTAGGACCTCTTCGCGACTGAACCTTAGCAACTAGAGGTGTGGTCACCACTCTCTGTCGGGTTGACCTCCTCAGCTCTCCTTGTCCCTCTCCACCAGGGATACTCAAAGCTCCACTCCTCTTTGGAGGTACATCCATGTCTTGGACTGCTAAAGCGTGATCCCAATTTGGATATCCTGTCCACTACCTCTTCCTCTTCACAGGCTCCTCTTGAATAATTGCCTTGCCCTTCCCCTTATCCTCTGCTAACAGTCTCTGTCGGCCCATTGTATCAACTGTCACTGAAAGCTCAACTGACCAACTGACACCGCCAAAATAGGATTAAGAGCTTTGCTCTCAACCCGTCCACTTAACTTAGAGCTGACAAGACTGCCCCAAATTACTGTCCCTATCCACTGTCCTAAACCACTGACCAAATTGTCGCTGCACTAAGTACAGGAATTCTCAACTAATTACTCAAATTAGCAATAAAAGGTTGAACTTTTATCAAGTATTGCCAATTTTTTGTAATCAATCAACATGTAGGGGCATATAAGATGAATAGGAGTGATAAAATCAATTCTCATGGGGAGAGTTGCACGAAGCCGTCAAGAACCATATCAAAAAACATGCTCGATCACGTGGAATCCCAAAACCCTATTAAGGGTTTTGAACTTTTTAATGTGGTGAGCTAGGGCAAGCAACAACTTGAGTTGCTCAGGCAGGGAGCAATGGCGGTGCTACTGGCTGCAGCGGTGGTGGCAAGAGCAGCTCGGGCAGCGCTGGTGGCGTGGACGAGCAGCATGGTGCAGGTGTGGGCAAGTTAGGGCTTTGGTAGTGAGGTGCGCTCGGAGCTATAGGAGCTACAGGGAGTCACGCGTCAACCAGAGATCACAGCAAGCGGTGATGAACGGAGCCGGAGGCATGGTGACGATTGGCGATTGGCGAACAGTGGCATGGTCAACTCTGCATTTGCTGATTCGATTGTGCTAATCTTTGCTATTAATTGAAACTGTTCTAGCTCCATAGATTTCTATAGCGAATAGAGTTTGTGTCTCTGGCAATCGCTCTACCAATCTTCACAGGTTGACATCGTTGGTTGCAAATCAGCCCTACTGGTTTGGTAAGAACATGTAATAACTTGGTTGAGCAAGCTTGAGAGAAGTAGAGTTCCACAAAGACCATCGTTGTCAATTTGTTTTGCTGTTTTGCTAACAATGATAGGTACCATCACGAGAAAGGGAGCTAGTGGCTCACACCCCTAACAAAATGTTAACATGCGTCAACATGAGGTAAATGATGACATTTTGCATGTCATCGGTTTGTCCATACCTTGTTTTGCTAAAAAATTTAACCCTCGTGCATACGTTGACTGGGAGCTAAAAGCAGATAAAAAATTTAATGAATATGACTTGTTTGAGAAACAAAAGATATACATTGCCTCTAATGCTTTGACTGAAAGAGCCTTGCTTGAATGGAAATATACTTGTAGGCACAAAAACATGCCAAAATCTTGAAAAGACTTTAAACGACATTTTAGAGATGTTTTTATTCTTGCATATTATGCTAAACATTTGCTTACCAAATTAAACAATTTGAAGTAGGATAGTATGACTGTTAAAGAATACTTTCATGACTTTAAGGTTTGTGTCATGTTTGGTGGCTTAGATGAATGCCGAGAAGATACAATGAGTAGGCTTATGAAAGGTCTCAGTTTTGAAATCCAAGTTTTGCTCATCTCTAAAACTTTTATCATCTAAATATACAAGCATGAACAATCACTATAACAAATTTGTTGAATGCATTGCTGATGTGCCTTTGTCACAAGGGGAATATGACAAAGAGGAGTTGTGTGATACTATATCTTTTACTAAAACAACACATTTAGATAAAGATCACTCTTCTATTTTTTGCCCTATGCCTAACATTGTTCTGGAGAGTCAGAATAAAGTTGAAGAGGACATTGAGCTATTGCTGAAATAATGGTTAATGATGCTTGTGTGGTGCCTACTACAATGGAGAGTAAGTAACATGATACACGCTGTGTGTCCCTCATCACATCTGAATACTCTTATGCTGATTTGCAATTGCCCATTGCTCACACTAGTTTTTTGCAATCTTCCATAGAGCCTCCAGTGACTTACAATTTGTCATAAACAACACATTTCGCTTACAATTATAACAAGTTGTGTACGCAAATTTCTTTAATCTCAAAAACACAACTAGTGCATGGAAATCGAAATGTTGCTTTTGAGAACACACTTGTTGAGAATAGGCCTTTTCATTTCACTGATATTATTGGAAAAAAGTTGGAGTTCATACCTTCTTTGACTATTTTAGGTTATATTGAAATTGATGTTCCTTGTAAACTGAATTATTTGGAGAAAAAATTATCTCAGAATTATAGTTTGCAATATTTTGGTAACTTTGTTTTTCATGCAGTTGATAAATATGATGATCTTTGAGATTTTTTAGTATCTAAAGCATTTATAAGTTCTAGTCTAAAATATCCCTTTAAAATGCAAAAACATGATCAAACAACAATGACATTGACTAATACTGACAACGCCTTGCAAAGTTTTTCTACTTTTGTGATCTATCAATAGGTGCAGCTCAGGAAACAGGAGAAGTTGTTGTGCCCTGGTTACATGCTCATCACTCGTCCCAAAATGACAACAAGCAAATGTGTGAATCACAGGATGAAGCCGAGGACAGCTTGCTATAAAGATAGGTAGGATGATGAGATCACATAAATACCTCCGTGGCCACCATCTTTCATGATTTTATAAGAGGATGGTGGAGTGGCGGTTTTGCAATCTGAACTTGAGTTGAGGGCGACTCTAATTCAAGTGGTGGAGGATGATGTGGGCATCATATCTTCTGATGAGGATTTCAATGAAAATATTCACACATAGTGGATTTAAACTGCTAACTGTACAAACTTGCAATGAAAGCCACGACTTCATTTGGAATCCAATTTGAGTGTTTAAGTATATTTTGGAAAGCTCATGAAGTTTACTTTCGAATGGATTCTACCTTGGCTTCATATCACATCGGAGTCAGTGTCAATCATTATTTTGATATAGAAGGTGCTGCATCATCTCAACTTAGGCTGTTGGCCCATATATCAAGTTGAGCCCATTAGAGCGCGTCCTAGATTTGAGGATGACCCCAGCATCCTCTGGTTGTCCTCCACCCAATCTAAAGGCCTTAGATGCCACCAAGAACACTCGGGTTTCATAGATTGAAGTTTTGCCATCGCTACTTCGCTTGCAGCGCGCGTGTCGACTAGTCCGTCCATCTTCTTACCGTCAGAACCTCACCTTTTGTGTTTTTAGATTGAACTCATATTTGATCTAGCAATTCAGTGCTAGTTTATCTTGTTCTTGCTTGTTCTTTAATTGCTTGCAGAAATTGATCTTCGTGATCAGATTGATCTTGCTGTTTCGCGGGGTCAATAACCATTTGAAGTTGGTTCTGCAATTGCTAAGGCTCACATGACCTGTTCATTTGTAGACGGATCATGAGGGTCGACTCCAAGAACACTAGTATTTTTACTTGAGAGGAACTTCTTGATGGATTCTTCATGAGATATTTTGAGTGCTCCTTCAAAGGATTGATCATTTCAACAAGATCAAGCAATCGTAGCATGGTAGCACCTATAATTTCACCATCAAGAGTTCTAAAGTGAGTATAAGCATCTATAAGCTAAAGATAAACTGAATTTTCAATCATAGCAGCACTTAAAGAGTTGCTAGATGAAGAGTTTGATGAGATGTTCATGTTAGCACTCGAATTCCCAAGTTTTGTGGCATATAGGTAGCTTAATTCTATGAGCCACTACTGAACCCCAATGAAGAACTTGTCTCCATCGCTTCCGATCATTACTCAAAGCGGTTAAGCCACAAAATGAGCACTTGGCTCTAATACCACTTGAAAGTATGATGTGACCTAGAAGGAGAGGATTGAATCCCGCACTTACACTACTACGCCAATTTCTCGCTCTTCTAAAAATCTAGCAAAACTAGCAAACAACTCTTAGCAAGCAGGGACAAAGCTGGAGTAAAACAAGCTAGAAGACAACCTAGCACAAGGAGATAAAGAGCAAAACAACCTATCAAGCTAATATGCAAGCCGGCATGAGAGCCACAAAGAGATACAACCAAGTGACCTGTCAGACTACTCGCAAAAAGTTAAATGCGGTAAGTAAAGAGAAGGGTGAAAGAGATGCTCAGTGATTTTTGTAGAGGTCTCAGAAGGATAGCGCCTTCCCCTAATCCTCGTTGAACCACTCCCGTCGAAGTCTTGGTTCCTCCTGTTGTTCCTGAAACGATGCTCACAAAGGTACGCTCCACTCCCAGAGTGAAGACACTGCCGCCCCAGCTATAGTACACAATACCCAAGCTTTAGAGCAAGCCTACAAGGCTCGAGCACTCACTCTTGGTGTCCCTTTTGAGCGGAGGACCCGAAACCGCTCACAAACATGATGTCGTATTTCACAAGTCTTCGAAAGCTCGGACAACAACGCCTAACCAGTCTAGGCTGTCATAGCCCAAGAGTAACAAGCCGAAAACATTCCTCTCAGTCTCACAAGCTCTAGGAGCGTATGGATGCTCTTTGCTACTCTTCACAAACACTCAAGATCTCACTAGATGATCTCTTGTGCTCTCTTTGGTGATCTTTGGCTCTTCAAAAATGATCTCCAACTGTTTTAGCCGCGAGCAAGCTCCATAACAGCTCCCCCAACAGTTTAAATATGCCCCAAGCCTTCAAACAACCATTGAGAGCCATTGCCAAAAAGCTGACTACTTTTTGTGGTCATCGAATTGTCCGATGACTGGGACCACCGGATTGTCCAGTGACTCCTGGTCTTCTTCTGGCAGAAAACATCCTCTTTGGAATCCATTTCATGTGACACCGAACTATCCAGTTCATACCATCACCGGACTGTCTGATGACCTTCTATTTATGACACCCAGAGACACCTCTTTTGGACACCAAATCTTCTAAACTCACCGGACTGTCCGATCACGGAACCGACGGACTGTCCAGTGACTCCTCGTCTTGACTCCAGAGAGCATCTCTCTCTAGACTTCGAGCTCCTACGCTCACCAGACTATCCGGTGACCTCGTTAAACTGTCTGGTGACTTTCGGTTCTCAGCCTCCAAAAAACATCCTCTCTAGACTCTAGGCTTCGACCCTCACCGGACTGTTCGATGACTCCGACGGATTGTTCGGTGACTCAAGCTGCTGATCCTAGACTTTTTCAAGATCTTCTAGCTTCCCGCTGCAACTCTTGACATCTTCGAGCATCCACTGATCACTTAAGTGCCTCAGAGAACCTAGAACATCCATACTCCTTAATTCTTGTAAAACTGAGACAAGTGACCTGACCTCTCTTAATAGTACCGGTGTTTCCTATAGACTCAAGGTCCAAAAATTAAGCCACACATGGCTCTAGATTATCCTTAGCCTTGAATTAGCTCCTCTCTTGGAAAACACACCGGGGACCCGAACAACCTCGAAGCAACCAACTCATAAAAGTGAAGAAAAGTTATGGTAAACCCGCATCCAATGAGTTAGTTCGTGGTTCAAATTCAACCACCAAAATCATTCATAACTTTGAGGAGCTTCAATGGTTATGAAGCTAACACTAGAGATGGTGATGCCGACTGTGAAAAAGTAGTCAATGGTGTGAATGGCTTGAACATTGTGGTTCGTCCTGCAAAAGAGTTAGCTTGCGTCATCGTTTGGCGTCCCTGCACTTTACGTTCAGCTTTACAAGCAAGATGGAATAAACATGTGATATTTTTATAGTTATGGAAATCAAGAATATCCTAAATGTCATGGTTTAGTCCACTCAAAAAATGTGACATTCCCACTATAGCTAGCCAACTAGGGTAGGCCAAATGGGCCGTCCTGAGACCCGGTACTTTTGGCCCGGCCTGACCACGATCCGGCACAACGGTCAGACAGGCCGACCGACTCGAGGCATGACCCGAGCCGTGCTTGGCCTGGCCGCAAGCTCACTGGGCCGGCCCAAGCACGGCCTGTTTAGACCGGCCTGGTTAGGCCTGTTGTCGAGCCCGTTTAGCCCGATCGGCACAGCCCGTTTGGCCTGTTTATTATATTTAACATTAAAATATATGTAATTTGTCTTATTTATGTTTAAAATTTATATTTTTCTATATTATATAATTAAATTTTCAAAAATAACTTCAATTTTTTTTTATTTTTTTCTTGTGCTTTGGCCCGGCCCGGCCTGGCCTGACCCGACGGGCCCAAAAGCACGGCCCGGCCTGTGTAAAGTCACGCAGGCCGTGCCGGGGCCTGAGTGGTCGACCCGCAGGCTGGCCCGACCCAGCCCTATGAACTAAGCGAGCCGTGCCGGGCCGTCTCAGAGTCAGCCAAAGCCCAGGCGGGGCATTCCCGGCCCGTTGGCCAGGTATAATTGCCGCATTACCATCCTCAACTAAGCCACAATGAAGCATGGCAATCTGTAGCTTCTGAAAATACTCCTCAACAGAGTTTGTTTCTTGATTCAACCGCTATAGTTTATTAAGCATATCTCGAGCATAGTATGAGGGAACAAATCTATGATGCATGAGTGTTTTTAATGCCACCCGAGTGGTGGGGATGTTATTAGGGTGTTTGTGGTATGGCAGGGGCTGATCCCGATCTTTCGATGAGAGGAGGATAGCTTCGATTTGGGGGGGATTTGACGTTGGTTGTCCGACTATAACAACCAACAGGGTTGCTGCGCCTTAGCAACAGGTACACTGGCTCCGATTTGTTGTTGTTCTTGCTGTGCCAAGAACAACCCTGAACCTGCAAGCAATCGAGAACAAGCAAGAACAAGATGAACAGGTAGACAACTCACAGATCTGGATATAATCACGAAATTGGGGTTCTGAATCAAGCAAATCGGGTGGTCTCGTCAACACGCGTTTACAAGGAAGTAGCTAAGGCTAAACTTGCATCTGAAGAAAACCCACCCTCAAATGACGGCTGCCACATGTTTATATAGTGGGAAGACGTCCTGGAGGCGTGGGGGGGACTCAAACCCTAACTTAGAGAGGGCCCCTAATGGGCTAAACTGGATACAATGGGCCTCAGTCCATGACTGGAGGTCCGAACGTCTTTCTGACGATTTTGATCACGTCTAGAGGAGTTTGAAGCTGAGATTGGACCCATCTGAAAGTAGACTTTGAGATCTTTCCTATGAGTACTCATTTGCCTTCAACAACATCCGGAGTGAAAAGTTATGACCGAAACAATCCAGCCCTGATTGATGGTCCGATCCTGCTTTATGGTCCTGGTGCTCCTCCCATGTTCCTAATCATAACAAAATCACCACAAGGATTTAGTAGTACCCCATTCTGAGAAGAACTACTATAGACAGTGAGAAATGACTTGACCTGATAATTAAGTTGACGCGCTCGAGCTCGTGCCATGGGTCCTTCTTGTGCAATTGATTTGGTTGTGTCTGCGGAAGTGATGTCCTCATCATCCTCCCCTTCTTGCATTTGAGTCGTCCTCGACTCAAAGTCATCATCTTCTCCCATGTAAAGCTTCAAATCTGAAATGTTAAAAGTAGGGCAAACCCCAAAATCTGCAGGGAGCTCAAGTTTGTATGCATTGTCATTAATCCTTTCTAAAACTTTGTAAGGACCAGCAACTCTAGGCAACAACTTAGATTTTCTTAAATCAGGAAACCTATCCTTTCTCAAATGTAACCAAACCAGATCACCAGGTTCAAAAGTGACATGTTTCTTGCCCTTACTGCCAACAAGTTTGTATTTTGCATTCATGCATTCGATATTTTCCTTAGTGGTTTCGTGCAGCTTTAACATCAGTTCAGCACGTT